>JAPQRQ010000028.1:7790679-7802000 GCA_037367365.1 Apogon talboti
GGTGTTTTTAAACTAATACATTATGTGGTTTTAAAAGGCTTATTCACAAAAACATCTTATCAATTAGTCATATTTACCACCTATTGAAAAGTTCCCTCTGCAGAAATTTGGGTATTTGCGAACAGCTCAAAAGTAAATGCTGGCTGCGCTCCCTTATGTTTTCAGCGTTTCTCGGGGTTGGGTGGGGGTGGGGTGGCAAGCGCCAAACGAACATCCTTCCCCCCTCTAATTAAATTTTGCGAAGTTTCAGGAGGTAGGGAAAAGGTAAATGAGCTTCACAACAGCGGCAGACGGAAAGGAATTAGTAATGCGTGTTAAGTTTCACAGCCCCGTGTGTCCCCCCCCGTCACTGAATAGGTAGGAAGGACAGAAAGTGGCTGACCCGCAACGTACCCCACTCCCCCCGATTACACACTGCCACACCAAGAGATTCCACAGGAAACACTGGTTTTAACAAAGCCCCCGAGAGATAGTGATGGTGCATTCAAGGCGCCTTGAAAAAAATGGGTGCAGCAAAAAAAGTTAATACATCGGTTACATATTGACCGATATTGATTAATCGGCAGTACGGTATAATCGGGTCGGGCTCTAGTACTGTGTTACACATACAGCAGGAGTGAACTCAATAAAGGTGCAACAGGCTGAATCACTGAACAGTAAGTGACAGCGATGGAACCAAACAAAACCAAACTTTACTACCTGCAACATTGGCAGGTTCATCTTTTGCTGTATATTATCTCTATAGTCCTGAAAACGGCTTTTCTCACTAAAATTAGTTCACACAACAAAAATTGATATGAACTGATTTCATATTAATTTTGAATCTTAATTAGTGAGCAGTAATGACTGGGATATTTGCAGTATAATTATGTGTAAACCTTAATCAATTAATGCTTGGTAGCTTACTTTGGTTCCCTCAGCTTTTTCTCTGTTTGTGCGCACTATGTGTTGTTGCTTGTTTTTCCTTTTTTTGTATGTCTTTGTTTAATTATGGTATTATGTTATTTATAATTTTTTATTTTTTTTTACCTGCCAATTGGACTCGAGATGGAAATCAGCCGCATGGCCATAACCTCTCGTATTTATGTGTAAATGTTCATTAATACGAACTGTCTCATTTTAAAAATCAATCAATCAACCAATCCATGCTATGACTGATTCACCCTATTACCAGGCGCAGAGTGGAACAAGGTCAATTATATGAGACATAATGATAATTGTGCAAATAATATAATGACTACTGAAAATCATGGCCCATCACCAGAATCGGTGATGAAGTTTGTGAAGGTCACTGACTAATGCTGTGAGTTGTATGTTGTTTGGCGTCTGATCTCAGTGTTTTTCTGTTTAGAGGCTGAACAGAACAACTGATGCTGACAGATGCAGGAGGATGTTCCATGTGACTGGTCATATACAAGATAAAGCCACGTCTGTGCATAAATGGTAACTAAGTCCACATTATTACCATGTGCTGAGTGTTTCTTACATTATTGTCTGTAGCTGTCGTTGATGCCAACTTAGCACTTTGTTGCTATATTTACCAACATTTCAGACTACCTTAGCAACTGTTTTGTCAAAAAACACCAAGCAACAAATTTAGCTACTTTTAAAATTTGTTTGGAAAATTTTAGCAACTTTTGAAAAGTGACTCAAACGCTAAAACGCACACATTTTTCTTCTGAATGACACCTAATGATTTTGTCACAGTCAGAAAAACACACGGTCTCTCTGTCTAGCTGTAAAAGTCAGTGTTTCTAACTTAGCCACTTTGTTGGTATATTTAGTAATTTTTCAGATCCCTAGAGACTCTTGGTCAAAAAATCAATTAGTGACAAATTTATCATCTTTTTCTGGTGTTATTGGAGACTTTTGGAGACTTTGCAGTGAAAGCATGTACCGTTCTTTGTCTAAAAGAAAAACTGCATTGAATATAAATCACTTCCAATGCCATTGACACTTTTCTGTATTGTCTCTTTTTGGTCCATTTAGATTGTTAATGTAGACTGAAAATTAAAAATGTCATGATTAAAAATGTTCATGTTTTACTGTGACTTGTTGTCAGATCCTAAGTGGACCGTGAGGTTAAAAACCGGTCGCGTACATTGTGGCCATTTGATATCCGTTTTGATATTAATAAATGAAAAACGGAAAATGACTCATATTTCATTTTTTGTTTTAAAATCAGTAAACCAAAAAACAGAAAAGGACTTGTATTCTGTTGTTCAGGTGCTGTGGAAAATGGAAAATTGGAATTAAGAAAAATGTTGTTCCTTTTCTATTCCCATGTGGTGTAGGTAGGTCTTTATTAATGACCTGGAAAGTTTCATTTTCCCGAGGTTTCCCTCGAGACCCATGAAACCAAAGAAGACATTTGTAGTTCAGATTTGTTAGATGCAAGATGTCTTTAGATCAATATTCAGATTTTATTAAGCCACTGGAGTCTGAGTGTATTTTGGCTGTTTCTGAATACTTTGCATCTCCAATGCACGCTCCACGCACAAATAGCGCATCATTTTTCAGACACACAAAACAAAAACCAACTACACTACACACTGACACTGCACTACTCACTAATTATCCACTCAAAAAATGTGAAATATGCACAAATTTCTGAAATCTTAAAATTATAATTCTAGTGCTGCAGCAGTTACTTCCACAACTTTTCTGGGTGCTCAGTAGGGCTGCAACTAACAATAATTTTAATAACCGATTAATCTGTAGATTATTTTAATAACTAATTGATTCATTAGATAAACACAAAAGAATCAATTCTCAAGGATCAGTATTTAACCCGAAGCAGACAAGTCACTAACGATTACATCCTCGCAATGGCTTTGGGTATAGTTAGTGAGCCCTTGCCCGCTACCTAGACTTGTTATGGCTAGAGACTAGCAAGCTATAGTCTTCAATCAGCTCCGGTTATAGGCTATCAAACTAGCATTATATGTATTAGTTCCAGTCAACGATAGGTGGCGTTAGTCTGGTGGCCTCATAAACGGAGATGGATGAAAACGTTATAATTACGACGATAGTGTCTAACTAGCTAGTGGGCGAAAGTAATCACGACACGTAGGCTGAGTTAGGCTGGGTTTGCACCATGTTCCCAGTGGCCACAGAAGCCCTATTTGCCCCGAAATGCAGCGCGCTGTGGGATTTGGCCATTTTTTCTCCATAGGGTCAAGTTTTGTTACATAAACAGTGCACTATGTTACAGGCAACGGGACCACCATGGCCACCAGAAACACCCTGCAAATCCAGCTTTAAAAATCTGGCCCGGCATCTGAAGCGTCAGCCATGCTGCTCTGCATTTTCCTGTTACACTACACAGTGTGCGGGCATGATATGCTCAAGATCCAACGAATCGACTGCCGAATTTGTTGCTAACTCTTAAGAATCGATTTGATCGATTCGTTGTTGCAGCCCTAGTGCTCAGCAACCAAGTTATGCGTGGTGCAGCATGCACTTCTGATTGGACCATGTGATGCACTTTTTCACCAACTGGGACGTAAATGATGACGTAACCGCACGGTTGGTTCCGCGTCCAAAACAAATCCAAGACGTACAACCTGCAAAGCAAATGCCGGCTGAGTCGGTCACTTTTTTTTCGTACCATCTCAAACTGCTTTTCTAATGTACCGGAGTGGATGAAAAAGAGTTTGAACTCTGTTGAGTCGAGCCGTGTTAGTTCTGTAATTGTCAACAGCTGCGGTCTGTTTTTCAATCATATTTTGTCTTTAGTTCATGAAGACCGCTGTGCGCAGATGTAAATTATTACTTCATTTACCTTCCACTGAACTGGACATAATAGATAAAGGACCGATAAACAAAATATGAAGCATCAAGATGTGGAAACACCTCATGAAAGCCTTATTCTATATCGAGTAAACACATGAAGATCCTGTTAAGTAGATGCAATGGGTGCTAATTAGCTAAGATGCTAACATTTGCTAGCACCAATCTTCATTACTCCCTTATTTGTTTAATACTTGTAACTTCACTTATCAGCTCCATCCTCTTCATCTATACTGTATCATCACATGTGAAGTGGTTGAATGACAACTGAATGTGTTTTATGGACTAAGGGACACAGAACTGCTGCAGAATGAATACAGATGGTTAATGATGGTTAATTAGATGCTTAATAAAATCTGAATATTGATCTAAAGACATCTTGCATCTAACAAATCTGAACTACAAACACCTTTCTTAATTTTGTGGGTCTTGTTGGAAGACAATGCCTTCCGTGTCATTAAAAAAGACCTACCTACACCAAAGTGGGAATGGAAAAGGAAGAATCATTTTTCTTAATTTCAATTTTCCTTTTTTTGTTTTTTTCAATTTTATTACAAATAACAGGATACAAGCCATTTTTCGTTTGCCTATTTTAAAATGATAAACGAAATACCAGTCGTTTTCCCTTTTTAATTTTTTTAATTTCAAAACTGAAATCGAATGGCCGCAACGTACATGGACCAAAATGAAGATTAAAAACTAAACAAACAAGTAACCTAAGTAACTCCTCCATAGTGTCTACTTTTGGGTCACTTTAGCCAGTCCCCAACCCTCCTAAAGGAGGAGGGTTAGAATTGGAACATTAAAAAAACAAGAATTGAATAAATTGTAAATGGACTCCACTTATATAGCACTTTTCCACACCTTCATGGTGCCCAAAACACTTTACAATGCCTCGTATTCACACACCAGTGGGCGGCTGCTGCTATTCCTTCAGGGTTCAGTGTCTTGCCCAAGGACACTTCGAAATGTGGACAGTCAGAGCCTGGATTGGACCACTGACCTTTTGGTTACTGGACGACCCACTTTACCAACTGAGCCACAGCCGACTATATTTTAGGGTGTTTTTTTGCTCACTTTTTATCTCTAACACAATGTTATTCCTCTCTCTTACATTACAATTACATGCACATTTCCAATTATGCAAATTAGGTGATGATGTCATTTAGCAACTTCTAGTGACTTTTAGGATAGACAATAGATACTTTATGTACTTTGGAGTTTAGTTGTGTGTTCTTATTTGCAGTGAACTGTCAGAGGCAGCATATGAGAAACTGGCCGATGATACGTTGGATCCTCTGGCTGAGTACTTTGAAGATCTGACAGATGAACCGTTCACTGGACCAGACTATGACGTTGTCTTCTCTGTAAGTCTGATGTACAGGAACATGTCTGACTTCACTACATAGCTTTCCTCCTTTATCAAATGAATGTACAGAAGGAAACTGGGTGTATGGTTTGTTTTTTCTCAGTCTGATCATGAACAGAGGCTACACCCAAACCTCAGGACATGTGGTTCAGCAGAATAAAAATGGCTGATAAATACTGACTGCCATGTAAACATATTCACCTCCTGATAAAATATTATGATAAGGCCAGCACTGCCTTTCTGTCATATTGTATTGGGACACATTGAATTCACATGTTTCATTTCTAACAGAGGGCAGGGATACAAAACTATTATTATGTTAATGTTATAATTTTTCATTTCGATAAATATTGCAATAACACAATATGCAATGCAATAATACAGATATTGCAATAATCTTTTTATTTTGTCTTAAGGGTTAATTTTGTTTATAGTATCATCTAAAAAGAACTTTTTTTTCCTTACATTTACTTTTAGTCAGAGTTATTTCGATTATTATAGTCATTTTACATGCTCTACCTCTAGATTTTTAAAATATTTGTCATTTTCTGACCCTAAATAATTATTTTAAACCACAAGTAATCATCTACGGTACTTTCTTCAACTCGCTAAGGAAGAAAAATCAGTGTTTAAACTTAATAACTTAATTAATAACAACAACTGTCATGGACATTGTTTTTATTATATACTGTAATATTTCATATCAGCAGGAATAGGAAGATGTGACCTATCCCAACGTTTTTGTCAGTATATAAAGTAACTTTTGTAAATATTTACAATAAACAGGGTTACCTGTGTTCGTGGTGTTAGGATTTATTAATCTTTCATTCTGAAATTCCAAGAAAAAGTTTGCAATGTATCGACGCCAGATAATTCCTTCATTGGAATTGGCAAAACGACCATTTTATAGATCTCACTGAACATTGTTGTGGCATGCTTTTTGTGGATGAATCTGTGTTCATTTCTACAGTTGAATGTTAAATGAGAGTCTGTGTGTTTATAGTATATAGAGGCAGTAGGACTCATTATCAATTATTTCTCTGACATTATGTTTGGAAATAAAGGTCAAATAGTATCTAAACACTAAATGGTTTCTTAAATTATTGGAAATTAGAATGGAGGTAATGGACCACATTTACAGTCACCTACTGCCGAGATTTACTAAAAAGCAAATAGAGAATTTACACATATGACATAAGGTAATGAAGCTTCATGGCAAAAAAACTTGAAATGAAATGTAACAAATCTTAAGCTCAATGACAGTCAGATTTCTAAAATACAGGCAGCAATGTAGAGCTGCAACCAATGTAATCGATTAATCTATCGATTATTTTCTTCAATTTGATTAAATGATTATTTGAATAGGTGAAAGAAATGTGAAAAACACGTGTCTGAACGTGACAAACAACTTGTCCATTGCACAACAAGCTAAAATAACAACCACAAAAAGTATAAAAGTAAAAGAATATCTAAAAAAATATCTACAGATATAAACAACACTGTGTACTGCAGTCCTCAACACATTTGTATCTAACTTACTAACAACTTAAGCTAGTAATAACTTACAACTGAAAAAAATAAAGAAATATTTGTAATATTTGTGTGAAAGCTGACAAGTTTAAAGGAGTAAGTGAGGGTTCCAATGAACAAAAGTGAGCATATAGGCATTTTCTGCCTTTTTGTCCTCGTCTCTTCTGAGCTAGGCTCCATGTTGTTTGTGTTGATGCTGGTGTCATGTGCATCACAATAACCGTCCATGTGAAACACAACAGTGGAACCAATGTTTAGCGCCAACGAAATTGGGAAAATGAAGCTTCGATTCAGGAAAACTGTAACAGAATAATTATTCTAATCAATTCGAGTTGACTGATTAATTGTTTCAGCTGTAGTGCCATTGTACTGTCCTGCCTCAGCGCCTTGCCAAGTTCAACAGTTTGTTAACTCTCCAATAAACCACACATATGACAAGTTCCAGTCCACTCTTTGTGGTAATTGAAGTAAGGTAAAACTGAGACATGAAAATACAATTCCATTCAGAATGCAATTTAACTGAATTCTTAGAAATAACTTGGAAGCTAGGTTCTCTTAGCCAGCACATCAACGTAACATAGATATAGTCTTGTACTGTAGCTTTAAAGCTCTAGGCTAACAGAAACTCATATGTTCACATTCATAACAATATCATAATTTAAACATACTGACGATGCCTTCAAAGGCCAACTTGAAGCTCAGGAACAAACAAACAGAGAAATAAGGCAGATGAGTGTCAAACACCATGACTTTCTTCCAACCAGAATATTGTCCAACATTTATGATATCATCAGTTTGTTCCCTAAACACAAAACACTACAGACATTGACCAGATAAGGACTATGAAAACCTTATAACACCGGATTTCACAGTGCTGGAAACAAAATAAGTTCATTAAACACAACATCCATATTTCCTCTGTATTACTGATATTAAAAACATTTGACTCTGCACTAGTTGGTGCTGGTCTTTGTCTTCCATTATTGAAATGGAATGCTTGTGTCGACCCCTACTCATCACTTTACATCACTGTAACTGACCTGACATCGCACACCACAAGTTTACCTGCTGCTTATCTACTGTAAGTCATTCATTCTGTTTTTCTGTTTTTGTTTCCTAAAGGATTTTTTTTACATTAGTCATTAATATTTTCAGATGCAGCAGGTCCTACAAACAGCTTGACTTGTGCTTCAACATCACAGCCATTATTGTCAGCACAGTTGAAAATGAAACATGTATGGGGTTAAATATGTGGTAGTAAATGTGAATGTCCACTAACGGGGGCTGTTTGCCAACAAATACAGTATTCTTTTTTCAGGAAGACACTTGGTTCCTCATGCCATTATCTGAAACATAGAACATGGTTGGATCCATATTACAGTGATACCTATTAAATCACTATCAAAGTACTGATTCTGACTCCATATCAGTAATGGACCGTGGAGAGAGTTGTGTATAGTAGACTTAGAAATGCTTTAGCTTTAAAATTCTATGTAATGCAACACTTTTCCTACTAATCTGGAGAAAGATTTGTCATAGTTCAGGGTAAATGCTGCTGCATACCCTCTTTTCGAGAGCCTTCTGAAGCTCAATGATTTAACATCTTTTACAATGCATGTATATTGTAACATAACAAACTCTATGAACTTACTCCTATTAACTTTAATCCACACACTTATAGGACACTTAAAGCTTCTTATAAATGATAAAACATTGTAACTCAAATGTGCAAACCTTACTGTGACTTATAGAGGCAGTTTGGTGTGGAATGCAATAATAATAATAATAACAACAACCAATATCTGATATATTGGCCGATTTCCGATATAATGGCCCATAACTGATATATCGGCCGACATATGAAATAACAACATTGATATACACAGGATATATACTGTACATGAACACAAATTCTTGTACTACGGTACCCAAAAGTTGATTCAAGACTAAGAAGCAGAACACTACTGAATGAAAAATAATTAGCATTGAATTTGATACTATAGTTGACCATTTTAAAATAAAAACAAGTGGCTGCATTCAGCTGAAAGTGATAATACATAGGCTAATGTGAGGTGTTTTTAAACTAATACATTATGTGGTTTTAAAAGGCTCATTCACAAAAACATCTTATCAATTAGTCATATTTACTAGCTATTGAAAAGTTCCATCTGCAGCCACTGGGTATTTGCAAACAGCTCAAAAATAAATGCTGGCTGTGTCACCCGGCTCCTGTATGTTTTCAGCATTTCCGGGGGGGCAAGAGGGGGCAATGCCCCCTTAAACAAACATCCTGCCCCCTCAAATGAAAGTTTGCAAACTTTGAGGAGGTTGGTAAAAGGTAAATGAGCTTCACAACAGCGGGAGATGTAAAGGAATTAGTAATGTGTGTTAAGTTTCACTTTCACTTTGTGCATACCCATTGTAAGGCACACACCACGCAGCCCCATGTGAGGGGGAGGGGCCAGGCACTTGGGGAGAGTGCAGGGCAGAGCACAGCAACACAATCTCCGCACAACAAAAAAGTTAATACATCAGCTACATATTGACGGATGTTGATTAATCGGTAATGCGCTATAATCGGCCGATTATATCGGTGGGCCGATTAATCGGTTGGGCTCTCGTGATTACAGCACACATTTGCTGTGACATCATTTCGATAAGCTTCAGCAATGTCCCAACATTTATTTCTGTCCAGAGCTGCATTAATTTTTCACCAAGATCTTGTATTGATGAAATGAGAGTTGGACAACTGCGCAAAGTCTCAGTGGGGTTAAGGTCTGGACCACTCTTTCACAATTTGAGCCTGATGAATCCTGGCATTGTCATCTTAGAATATGCCCGTACCATTAGGGAAGAAAAATCCATTGATGGAATAAGCTGGTCATTCAGTATGTTCAGGCAATCAGCTGACCTCATTCTTTGGGCGCATAATGTTGCTGAACCTAGACCTGACCAACTGCAGCAATCTCAGATCATAGCACTGCCCCCACAGGCTTGTACAGTAGGTGCTAGGTATGATGGGTGCATCACTTCATCCGCCTCTCTTCTTACCCTAATACACTCATTACTCTGGACCAGGTTCAATTTGGACTCATCAGGCCACATGATCTTCTTCCATTGCTCCAGGGTCCAATCTTTATGCTCCCTAGTTATGGATGGGAATCGACAACCAGCTCTTTTTGAGAACTGGCTCCTCGTAGCTCAATTCCTTAGAATCATTTGCCTGCCTGCTTAATGATTCTGCTTATTGATTCCGCCTTCGTTGCACATGCGAAATGATGTCACACGCACACTGCATTGTTTTGGTTTAGAACATAGCCAACATGGCATGCGTGCCAACACTCAGTACACTGAGGTTTTAATAAACAAACTGTAGGCATCACTGACTGACAGCAACTGGATCATTCTGTTACATGAAAACTAATATTGGGCTTGATTTTAAGCTTTATCTAACTTAAAATGTGACAAAGAAATAATCCTGCACCAACTGGGTCAAAATTATTGGTAGCTTTATTTATTAACACTATTTTGTAAGGATTTATTTCATAAAACATTTGAAAAATAAAAAATAACCAAAATATGCAACTCCTTCATTGAAATTACTTAAACATTTTCTGTGTGTGCAAATTGCCAATATTAGTATTGGCAGAAGCAGATATTTATCGGTTGTTTTCTACTTTTTTCATAATTTTGAATGTTTTTGCATCTGTGTTCATTCCAAATTAATTCAATTAAGGAGGAAAGATGTTGAAATAGCCACTATGTCTATACTTATAGTTAAGATTTATTCAAAATAACAAAAAAAAAAATAGAAAGTAACAACGATATTGGTATTGGCTGTCGGCCAAAGTTTCATTTTAAACATAGATATCAAGACAAGAATTTGGCAATTTGTGTATACCTAGTAATGCACAACAAACATTAAAATTGTGCGCCCCTAATAATTTATGGCTTTGAGTTTTCCTTCTTTGACAGGCTTCTGCATGAGCACATCTTTGTCCCATTCTTCTGTTAGTGCATTTGCCGGTCCCAATATCTGGCATTTCAGCTAAATAAATCTGGTGGGCAGTAGAAGAAAGCATTTGTCAGTATTTCTATAAAGATGTGACATCATGTGAAAACTACGACTAAAAACAGTGAGACACTCTTATTTAAAAAGGATACTGTGTCTTGGCAGTACATTAATATCCAAGTGTCCAAAGCAGGACAAACCTGACAGCAGGATGGAAAGATAGTTGGCATTAAGTATAGAACAAACAGCACTACTACTCTTCCTCAGCTGCCTCATACAGGGGGAAAAAAAGCCAGCTTGGTAGGAAGCGGATGAGAGGGGGGTATGCACACACATTTGTTTGCCAAATATATGGCATCACATTGAGATTGCACAAGTTGGGTTGAGTTACATCCATATATGCATGCATAGAGAAGGGCCAAATAAAAGGGAAAAAAAATACATGTGCACCTAGAGTGTGTAGAGGTCAACATTATGGTTCACACACACACACACACACACACACACACACACACACACACAGAGAGCGGCATATATCTCTGGCTCATTTTAGAATTGCACAGCAGATGTCCTAATCCAGAATAATTCACATTGCTCAAGCCCTGCATTTTTGCCCCC
>JAPQRQ010000028.1:7837062-7854035 GCA_037367365.1 Apogon talboti
TATCTATCTATCTATCTATCTATCTATCTATCTATCTATCTATCTATCTATCTATCTATCTATCTATCCATATATATATGCGTGGTGAAAAGTTCAACAGCTGACTCTAAAATCAGTGAGATGTAGTACAATTGAAGTCTAATGTTACATAAAATGGAAATTCTGAAGCACAAGTACCTCAAAATTCTACCTCAGTATTTGAGTGAATATTTTCACCATTAGACTCAGGAGTTAATCAGTACAAAAAGACTTGGCCTTGATTTCACATCCCAGGCTTCCTGTCAAATCCAAACTATTACAGCAGTTTTAACAGTGTGGTTTCACGTAAAAAAAACTGCCTCCTCATTGCATTGACTGAATATTTTGATACCTGTCCTTGATCTCTCAGACATGGAGCACATGAACGAAGGCACAGCTCTGGCAGCTTTAAGGTTCAGAGTGAATTTCATTACTTCACACCATTAGATTCACTGGGGACCAGTTAGTAAGCTGACACTCACTCGTGTTTTATGATTACTGAGCAGGAAATCACATTTACAAATGTGTTTCATTATATAGCATATCCATGTGATAGTTTACTGACTAAAAATAGAAGCGTGATGAGGGGAATCGGAGGCTTGTGTTAAGGCCTAATGACAATTGTAAGTAGGCTTTTTACTGAAAGGCTGCTAGTTTGGATGCTTACAGTTGCTAATTTGAGTGTAAATTAACACATTCTTTAACAACAAATTTAGATGATTGAGGTTCTTTGAAGCTCTATGAGCTATCATGAAACATCTGGAATGTAATTTCTTGTGAAAAAATTGTGTGTGAAGTCAATAACTCACATGCAAGCAAGTGGAGAAAAGTTTCCTCAGTTTGTTTGAGCTTATTTATGTTCATTGTCTTTTAACAGTTAGATATGTACTCAGTCTGAGTACACTTTTTGTGTGCTTTCATTACATACTGTTTCCTATAAAATTAGAGTAAAACATTTTTACTTCTCATGAAAGGATTGTGACAATGTGATTTATTCTTGATAGATAAAGTGTAACCGGGACTCAGTATGTAATCATTGTACCTGGTCAAAGGTGATTACTAATGTGTAGAAATAGGAATAAAAAGAGGAATGTGTCTGAAAACAAGATTATTACAACTTGATGAAGTTCAAGGATGAAAGCAATACATCTTTATTTATAATTCTAAGAAATTTACCCAAATGATTGAACCTAAGTGATGCATACCTAATTGAATCTGCATCCATACTGTTTACGTCAAGCACAAAGAAAATCCATGCCAAAATGTAGGACACCAATCAAACATGATAAAGACTGAGCTATGAAAGACTAAATGATGGTAAGCCACTCTGAAGAACTCCATTTGTGCTTTTTGAGAAGATCTTTGTGCAAACTCTTGAGTGTTGTTTCATGACAAGAACTTCTTTTACCTGAACAAAATACTTTAATGTGCTTTCCATCTCTGCCAGAGACAACACATACCTTATATTAGACAGACAGAAGTGGACCACTACTCCACAAACTCTGGGGAGTACCGAGGCATTTTGCACTTATAATATCCTTAAAAATGTCCTTTTGTCAGCAGGTACAACAACATCCTTATGATTTAACATCTGATGCAAGGATGCAGTGACTCAACACTCAACTACAACATAAAGCCACTTGACTGCAAGGGTGCCAATCTCATTTAGTCAATATGATCTTAAGTGGGTTGGACCAGTAAAAACAATAACATAATAATCTATAAATAATCTCAACTCCAAACTCTTCTCCATGTTTTCTCCATGAAAAATTTGTAATGAACAAAGTAAAATTACATTATGATAATGTTTACATCTAAAAATTATCCTTTAAAAAATGTGAATAAACAACTTAAACTGAAATTTCATAACAAAAATAAATGTAATTTTGACAATATTATGCTTCAACTTATTTACACATGTATCACAGCTTACAGATCATAGTAGATCTACAATGTCACAAAACATTTACTAACAGGCAGAATATTGTTAAAATTATTTTTAGATATTTCAGGTTATTTTTTGTGAATGAATAGATTGTTAATCTAAACATTTTCATGTACTTTTACTTTTTTACACTAAAACAAAGAGAAAATTTGGAATAGTCATTATTTATAGGCTATTATGATAGTATTTTACTGGTCCAACCCACTTGAAATTGAATCGGTCTGTATCTGGCTGCTGAACTAAAATGATTTTGACATTCTTTATGATTAATATCTTCAATGTATCATTTCACAAATTTATCCCACAGGCCAGTTTTTGGACCATGGGCTGTAAGTTTCACATCCCTAGTCTAGTATATAGATCTGAAGAGCCAAGTGGAAACATGAGAGTGTGAAGAAGTAAAGCTGAAATGTCAGACTATGTATGTGTACATATGTGTGTGTATAAGATTTGGCATTTCAGACAGAGATATCATTGCAGAACAGGGTTAGAGGTGCACTATGCTGATTCACAGAGGACAGAGGGTGATCTGAGAATGGTGGACTGAGGTTGTCCTGACTCACAACCAGGCCCTGCTGCCAGACAATGTTAGGCAAGACGCAGGGAAGTGAGTTTAGGGTTCAAGTCCCTGTGGCTCTGCTGGGCGCCTGGTCCTCAGTCCGGGATTGATAAGCAGTGTTGCTCTTGCCCTCCTCTGTAGATCCTCCTCCAGCTGGAAATGCCAGCGGAGGGCCAAGGGCAGAGCTCACTCATCGTAGTCTCACCTTGACCAACCAGGGGGCAACTATACTTCTTATCAGCGCCCATACACCTGTACAGCAAGTACAATAGGAGGCATGGTGTGGTGGTGGTGGGGGAGGTGAGGGGACAAACAGACAGACAGACAGTCAGACAGACAGTCAGACAGACAGATGCAAACCTGGCAGAGGAGGCAGCTCTTTACTGACTCGCTAAACTTTTCACTGTGTGGAGGAACGCATCTTTTCCACATAGAAAGGCTCTGACAGTTTGAGGTTTGCCGAGTCAGTGCGCCTCTGACATATCTGCTAAACTGAACTTTCAATTGGCACTGGAGGTTAGTAAAGGTGCTACTAGATAAGAGATCAGGCCAACAGCCTTCTACCAATCTCTGGCCTCATCTTTCGCTCTGTTTGCTTATTCTGCTGGTCGTGACCTCAAAATAGGAGGGAGCTGAAACAGAGCACCATTTCTGGCGAACACAACGCTGTGAGTTTTTGTACAAAAAGCCTTGTGTGTTTGGCACTGTCTGTTAGATCATCATGACTTTCGCTGCAACCACCCTGCTGCTTCCAAGAGTTTAAGTTGATCTATTTTCGATTTAAGTGGGCTGCTAAATGGCTCTTTACATGTGTGTGTGTGTACAATTGCACACAAGCATGCCTCTGAGTGTATGCGTGGCTGCACACTTTTGTGTGTTTTCTATAATTGCACAAGCCAATGAGGAACTGATAAGCCTAGTGGAGCCAGACGGCAGACACTTAAAGATGTCTGCATTGATAATAAAGGGAGAGTTTAGTATAAGCAACCTCTCCTCCAAACACACACACAGACATGAAAATACTCACTGTATCATTTTTAACCAGTGCTTGAGTGTGTTGAGGCTCCTGCGGTGAACTGTATACACAGATGCATGTGTCTGAATAAACATTCCTTCAGGAAAGCAGGTAAACAGATTAATCTCATCACTGCTTAGATGGTGGGTAAAGCTCAAGGCTGAATCTTGGTTGTAGTGATGTTATCAGAGCGCCATTTGTTGTCATAACCATCCGAGAACAGTGGCACTGTATTGAGTCATTCCGACAACGACAGACTGAACAGGAAATGTCCTTTAGGTTTAATGCAGATTAGAGATGGAAATTTCTTTTTCTTTTTTTTTTTTCTTTTTTTAATTTGGCTCTGCTAAGCCAGCTCTTTGCACTCCCAAGTGGCTTTTCATTTAGACTTCCTCCCTTGGTATCTTATAATTCAGTCAAATTTAGCAATGTTTGAGCAATGATTGGTTTGTGTGCATGTATATTGCTTATTATTATTACTTCACCAAACCCCATCATTCACATACTATCCTTATTTTCCTTTTTTTCTCTTTTTATTGTATTTGATGTATATTGTCTTGTGCTGCTATACGTTTGAATTTCCCACCCTTGGGGGATTCTTATCTTATCTTGTCTTGTCTTATCTTATCTTATCTTATCTTATCTTATCTATATGTTGGTATATTAATAAATATTGAAATGCAGGGGTGACAATGAGGAAAAATGTCAAAATCCAAAACAATCCTTCTGCAGCTCTTTCCTCTCAGTCCAAATCAAAAAACTTAATATAACTACAGATAACTGTGTTTCACACAAGAAAAGACACTTCTTCAAGTTGTGTGAAACAGAGCAGTTGAGTCACATCTGAAATTGATCGGTGATCGATAATTACACCTGTCAATCACATATTTACCATCTACCTGCCAAAAAAATCCCCTATATTAGCCTATGTGCATCATGGGGGAGATTCTCTACAGCCTGAAAACAAAGTCCATAGAACTTGGTAGAGTTTGTGTTCCTTCTCAGACCTCATCAATAACTATAAGTGCTGGATTTTTTGGCATACAGTACTGAAAAAAACAGGCACTGCATCTTTAATATAAAAAGATGACAAAATATTACACATATATATTGCTTTATTAATTCTGGACATTGTAAATGAGTTTTTTGCTACAAACTCCAAACACAGTGTTTTGGTCCTTGGATACGGTAAAGGAAGAGATGCAAATTAGTCATGTTGTCAAGTCCTCCAGTGGCCAATTGTGGTTCTACAGTAAAGCAATTAATAAGTGATAAAACAGACAATGTTTTAAGAACATGGAGGTTTTTCACATGTTAAAACTTCTGTAAACCTAGAAAATCAAATGTACAGTCTGAGCGCCCAACAGGAAGATATGCAGTGGGTAAAATGCTAGTGCACAGAGCTGCAAAACACTTAAGGAATGCAGTTTTTCCCCACCATATTCACCAGTGACCAAGTTTCTGTTGAAATGAACAGGTGTCATTCTGGAGTCTGGGATTCTAGTTCTAACAAACATCAGTGAAATGGCAGCATCACATGGAAGGCAAACAAAGTGCGGAACCATTTTGAATTCCATTGTCTATAATAAATCCATGCTCTGGTCCTTATGTATATAAATGCATGTTAAAGACCTGTCTCATGCTATTGTGACATCTGTATTGAATAAAATATATAAAACACAAGCATCTCCAAACAAATCACTCTAAATTAGTACAAAGATAGAAAATGGTTCTCAAAGGGAAGTTGAACATTCTGTATCGCTAATGCAGATCACCATACAGTTGAACTCTAAACACATGCATATCTGAAACTCCTCTCTGGTTATATGTGATCAAAGCAGGACAGGCCGTGTTGAAGTGTGCTTATCTAATGGCGGTGCAGGGGGGGGTCAGTGTGTTTAAAACAGTTATGATCTCTGTGCTCATTGAAATGAATTGATTGTGGCCTTAAAAGAAACTGGCTGCAGAAAGGAGGTTAAAAGCTAATTGATTGCATGTTGTCAGAGTGCATGAATCGTGCCTGTGCGCACAAGGACATCACAAGTGGCTGTGAGTGTGCGTTCCCTCGCCCCCATCCCTCCTGTCTGTGTTTTTTGAACTTGGAGATGAAGCCATCTGCACTGCTCTCTGGAGACACTGGGCTCCCTCATCTCCTCGTCTCTCCTCCATTTTCTGCTCCCGCTGTAATGGGAAAATTGCTCTGTCTTTCCGCTCTAGTTGGGATTGGCAGCGTTGATAAGCATTGCAGGGACAATTAGAGTTAGGAGTTTTCATTGAGAGGCTTTCAAACAACAGTGAGCTGTCATTGGTGGCTGATACCCCTCGGGACAGTACCACGCAAACATGATTCCCCTCTATTCACTAAGAGAACACCGCCACTCTGAAGTAAAGTCCGGTGTTTGGGTGCAGCAAAAACTCTCGAAAAAAGACTTCATAGCTGTAATTGTATTGATCTGAACAGTATGCACTCAGACAATACATGTCTGCCGCAGCTGGTTTTATTCTTGTTATGTTCCTTTCCATGTCATTCTGTTGTGAATCCAGTTGCACACAATAAAGACAACAAAAGGCTTTTCTTCCCAGCCAAGTCTTGGCTTTGTTTGGATGTGTATGATGAGCCTGTCATTATCTCAGCAGGCTCCAACCACAACAGCGTTACCTTACCTTTCTCCTTCTCCCTGAGATGGGGATGAATTAGGGAGCTGTGCTGCAGTCCCTGAACTAATTACTGTTAAAAGGTCTGATATGACTCGGAGGTAGGCAGGCAGTGAGAGGCTGGAGCTTGTAGCCAGGCAGAAATACGAAGGTGTGGAAGGGGCTGGGGCCATTGTTTATGAGCTAAGTGAAGTGGACCATCACAGAGGGAGTCAAGCAAAGGCCAAATAAGTGATGGAGGGAACGATTAGAGGAGAGTGAGAGGGGAATGAAAGAGGGGGGAGGCAAGAGCAACATTCCTGCGTAGGATTTGATCCTCCCCCTTTCAGTAACGGGACTCTCTCGTCTCTGGAGTGAGAGAAGCTCAGTGTGATTCAACGCTGCTACCAATTGTTATAATCTTTCCTGTTCATTTGTGAAGCTGTGAGTGTATAGCACATCTGCAATCAGTGTTGAGGAGAAAACAAACGCATGGACTCAATAAGAAACAATGTATGAGGACATTCACTGAGTTACAGACGGAATTCACATAGGTAGTAATAATTATTACAGTTACGTTTAGTTATAAATTATTACAGTTGCGTTCTTAGCATAAATTGATTAGGGGATTACATTTTAAAGGTGCAATATGTAACATTTCTGGATGAAGTTTGTGTTGAAGTCAATGGTTGTTTGTGGACATTAGCAGACTCCATTTCTAAGCTAATTGTTGCTGCAATGGAGAAACAAAAGAGAGAAATACAGCTGTATTTCTGTAAATGTAAAGCAAATTTGAAGCAAATTTTCACAAAAACAAAATGCATTTCCATAAACAGTTTTGAAGCAAATTAGTATTTTTATATGTTGCACTGGGCTACATTACACATGGCACTAATAAACAGAGAAGAAACAGATCGTGTTTTGTTTTCCATGTTTTGTCATGGATATGACCCAGGAATACCCTAGTCTCATCATCAGTCCATGAGACCTATTGCATCTGACATGTTTTTAATCTTTATTAACCTCTTGATTTGTACTGCCATCCATCCAGTCGCCATTTTGTATTTAATATAAAGTCATTAAAGTTTCTACAATAAAACTTGTGTCAATATGTGCTATACCTTAATTAAAACCTTAGATTCTCTGCAATTAAGTTGCTACATTTATTTTACACTATTCCTGAGCACCAAAACAAAATTAATAAAAGAATCACCTGGATAGCGATGAAGCTAATGGGACTTCCAACCTGTTTTGTAGTAGTTAGGCCACATTACTGGTCCATGATTGATTATTTTTCAGCTACAATTAGATTTAGTTCAGGTTATAATTTAGTCACATACTAAAAACTAAATTTCCTGAAATTAGAGGGCATTTCCTATCAAATGAGGTCCTTGTGGTTCTTCAGTTATAATATTTGGAACTTAGTAAATAGGTGAAAATCAACACAAATTAGGTTAGAAGGAACATGTCAAAATATCTGGGAAGATGCAGCAAATTAGTCAGTTAATCATTCACAAGAGTCAAAATCTGACGACATTAGGATTTACAGTATGTAAGACATTTGTTTCAATTTCCTCTGTGTGGCTGGTGTGGGCTGACACTCTGGTTTGTTATGAGTTCTGTGTTGTATTTGTGGTTGATGAGAAATGAGACAAGGACAACTTCTGCCTTGTTAATTTATTTTGCATAATACACATAAAAATCAGCACAGCAACTTCTCATGAGCAGTGTTCCACAAGCACACCTTCCCTCCAAAAACTGAGTGAAGAGGATGGCACAAATGTACAGGAAATGATGACACTGAAATGTCAGAGGTGACACAATATAAATAGAATTTCATAAAATAAAAGCTGGACAAAATGAGTGTAACCACATAGACCAACAACAAGAAAATATAAGCAAACATGAAAAAAATTATCTAGTGAGATATAAACCT
Source organism: Apogon talboti (assembly GCA_037367365.1). Taxonomy (NCBI): domain Eukaryota; kingdom Metazoa; phylum Chordata; class Actinopteri; order Kurtiformes; family Apogonidae; genus Apogon; species Apogon talboti. The sequence continues at coordinate 7,845,170 of JAPQRQ010000028.1, forward strand.
ATTACAGTTATATATAGGATAATTTAATTGTCAAAAAACGGCAACAATCACTGTGAGGGAATTTTTATTTTTGCAAAATTCAGTAAGTTTTTCATTTTCTATTTTGCTGTTTCCATAAATGTTTTCCAGTGAAAATTTTCAGAATACATTTACAGAATACACATGAAATATGTTCATGGAAATGCACCTACTGATGGACCCATAAGCGAACATAAGTATTTCTGTTGAAAACATTACTCCTCACCAGGAATTATCATGGATGTCTGCAGGGTGTGATTTGACAAAAAAGCAGAGAGGGGGATGTGTTTATTTTTTTTAATAATGAAAAAACAACCAACCAACAGGCCTAATTTGTTTTTAAGTCGTCATGTCGAACAGTTGAACATTCATCTTTAATGCAAACTAAAAATACATGAAACATTAAATTTTTTGCAATGACCACACCTGCAATGTGGAAGATGGCCTAGTTAAGTTTCAGGACCATGGATAAGCACCAATCACGCCAACAGAGTAGAGGATTTATGGCAAATGGGCAACTCAATCAGACTGTAAAACAGAACATAAAACCTAATGGATTCAGATTTAACATCATGTCAAAATAATTCAGCTCATGAGACTAAACAGTTTTCTCTGATGTCAGACTTCATGTGGCCTTTTGGGCTTTCCTGTTGGAGCGTCATCTGCAGCGTTTCTCCTTGTTTTATCCACATCTCTGTAAACTTCTGAGCAGGGAATGAACGCACGTCTGGTCCATTAACAGCGATGAAGAAAAGACTGTTCAGTGTGGACACGTTCATTCTGTTCTTCATCAGTGAGGATGTGATTCATGACACTAAATCCACGTTCGAAGAAAACACTTTATGGAGATTGTCTCCTTGGACTGTGGCATATATACGAATTCTCGAAACTCTTTCAGAAGCAAAGGGATGTCTGAGACCTCAGCAGCAAGAGTTTATTGAATGGTGACCATGTGCATGGGGACGTTCGCGTATTCTGAGACTGCCGATAGTTCGGGTCACGTGAAAGTCAGTGCCAGCAATGTAGGTGTAAGAAAACTCAGTCACAACCTGCCTGTTTCAATTGGTTTTCAATCATTGACGGGGTTGTCCCCCCCAAGGATGAAATTCATTCAGCAGAAGTAGGATTGTATAAACCAGAGGGGGGTTGATTCCCCCCCCCCCCAACAAATCGCACCCTGGATGACTGCAATGAGAAGGTCATGATCAGCACATATGTTTCTTCACGTTCACATTCTTCACATCTGCATCATTTGCTCAAAATGCATCACAATTTCTCATAAACCCCTGATTCAAAACAAAGTACAAAACTGTATCTGCACCATAATTGGCTTTACATGGCAATAACAATAACAATAACAATAAATAACAATAACAAGATGTGTTATTGTTATACAAGCTGTGCCTTTTTCACATCATACTATGTGAAAACAGAGAAAGTACAAACTGTCTTTTCTGCTGACATTTCTATTTGAAGCGGATTAGTTGTAAGGCAACAACATGCATTTCAGAAACGACGTGAACTGTGGACTGTGAATCAAGATTTATTTTCATCTCTGTTTACTGGTTTTCCCTCTAAGCTGATGCTGTGGAAAATAAGTTTGGGGAAAAGTTTAGTATTCATCCTTTTTGCCGAACAAAAAAATCTCACTGCTTTTGTGTCATCGTGGATAACTGTATCGTATGTCTAAATGTTAACCCTTAAGAGTCTGTAATATAAATGTCTGTTTGCCTCCATCATCATCACTCATTTATCCATATAGCTGTAATAGTGTTTATTATATAGTTACATAGATGGTAGAGATTTTTATTATTTGTACTAACAGTTGTAGTAGTAGTACATGCTACTACTTGTATTTGTAGTAGTAGTGTTAACAGTCATGGACATTTGTTGTAATTACTGGTAATTATACTAACACCAGCTATTCTACTTCTTAATAGTTCTAGTTTAGTTTCCTGTGCATCAATGTGTCTCCCCTTATTTACCCACCTTCTCTAATCTTTCTCTCTCTCTCTCTCTCTCTGTCTCTTTCTCTTGCTTTACCCTCTCTCTTTAACCCCAACTGGTCAAGGCAGACGCCCATCCTCCAGGAGTCGGGGTCTGCTCGAGGTTTCTTCCTGTTAAAAGGAAGGTTTTCCTCACCAATGTCACCAGGTGTTTGCTTCTGGAGGATTCTGTTGGGTTTCTGTAAATTAGCTTTAGAGTCTGGTTTTGACCAGCTCTACATGTAAAGTGCCATGAGATAACTTCTGTTATGGTTTGGCGCTACATAAATAAAATTTGATTTGATTTGTTTTTCCCAAACCTGCTTATAATCACCCTTTGAGGCACTTCATATAACCTCACACTCCATGTGTTGCATATCAAAATGTGCTGAACATTCTCAGCTATCAGAGTAATCTGTACTGAAACACTGGGCTGAAAATGTTGGGCTCTGAAGCTGGGAAATTAGAATTCTGATTTTGAAAATTTAAATAAAAAAAGGGAAAATGCACCTTTACTATGTACATAGAAATTGGGAGATTACACTGATATAGGGAAAGCTCTAACCAATGGAGGCTCAGAGAAGGGAGGCATGCTGCCTTCAGGGATTGACCAGAGGCTCTGTAAGTTTTGAAACTCACTGCAGATAAAACAGAAGTCTTTTACATAACACAACAATGTGATTTGATGTATAAATTATTCCTACATATGTTTTTTGGGCAGTTTTTTAAGGGCTATTTTAGATTCAGAGTGACTCACTTTCATTCACACGATTACAGAAATTAATAGTGTAAGACAAATTACATTTAAGACCATATTTTCTGTAATCTGCAGTGAAATATAGTATGCTAAAATAACCCTCTCATCTCTGTCTGCAGTCACCATGCGCAGTGTTCACCGTCTTTCCAAATGTGAGCTATGATTCATCCATGTACAGCTCGGCACTGATAACCCTCCTTTAACATTCCTGAAGCTATTCATCACACTCTGTCTCTGCTCAGATTCTCAGGACCTGGGTCTCCAATTTCCTCATGCGTCTGGGGTCAAACGAGCATCAAAAATCCAACTTAGTAGCCGCCAGGTTTCTCTTGAGCCCAGATAAAAGCTAAAATAATAAGAAAGCTAGGTGAGTCAGTAGCACTCCATTCACAGCACACTGCTAATTGGCCATAAATGAGCCCATCTGGTTTGATTTGATGTTCGGTGAGGCAGCAGGATAGCAGCTCCCTCCCAGTTAAGCTCCCATAGCCGCCTGCTCAGCCCACGGCCCCTCTAACACCACAGACCACCTAAGCTGAACTCATAACTTGAAACCTAACCTACACCCTTCCACACACTACCACGTAAAAAAAAAAAACTGCAGGTATAGCTTACCCTTAAGCCTTCCCCTAATGGCCACTTTATTAATAAACCCCCAACTTGGGCCTTCACTCCACTTCACCCCTTAGTCACACCCAAGATTAAAGAACATTAATTAATCTGAAATTCAGAAAGCGCACAAAGACAAATTGTAGTGAGGAGGGTTTTACTTACTGGAAAAGGTTTGACAGTGTTGTTAATCAGTTAAAAATGCCTCAGCGACTACTTGACCAGGTGCTGATATTTGGCTGGAAGCAAAAAACCGGAGAGTGTACTGGGCCAAGGGTGTAGAGGGAGACTTGTACTGGACAAGTCAGAACAAAGCTGCAATTAATAGTTACTGATAGACCATTAAAAGAGTTCACCTTCAGTTCACTTATATTACAGCTTTGACAATGTTCTTAAGGTGTTAAAAATGATCTGCATGAAGAAGTGTTTTGGGCCATTACCTTTTGTAATGCATTTGTCATCTCTCCTCTATGTGAACTACAGTAATTTGTTCACCTTAAAGGTTACTTGTAGTGAAGTTTCATTGCAAGCTATTTCAAAAGATCACATGTACCTTTTGTTATGGTCCATTGTCAAGTACGTGCAGGTACTAAATCATTGCTCCATCAGTCAAGAATGGTCAGCGACATGTTGCCTCCTTCACGGGCTGTTCCAGCACTGGTAGTGACGCAGAGTCGTTGATTTGTCCGATTAGCTGGGCTGCAATGGACTGGTCACTGACCCTGTACAGTATACACCAGTCTAAATGATACATTATCGTCCAGTGCTGGGTCATGTCTCTAGGACAATGGCGGAGTGCAAAGCTTAAAGCTGCACAAACAACAAGCACCAAAACGTGCTTTCCACTCAATCTTGCACAATGACTGCCGCTTGTTTATTTGCATTTGATCACCTGGAATCAACGAGGGTACGACACTTCTGACTGGCAATGGCTGCTTCCCATAAGTTCTGCCCCTGCCCACTAATTTACATAATAAAAATGTAAAGTGTGGTGTATTTATGGTGTTTTTTTTTTACTGAATATGCGCCATTCTTGCCTATAAGCACAACTAATGTCGTAAGCATGACCAGTACAGGTACATCTAAATTATTTGACAATGCATTAGATGATATAAAAGGAAGATGGGAAATCCCTGTTCCAAATCCAAAGTTGATACCATATTGGGAAGGTAAAAACCACACACTATATAACACTATAAACAACCTCATCAGTGGTCACATTCTTCATGAACAGGATGATTATGAAGCTAGCAATACTTTCAACAGAACTTCATAGGAATTAAGGCAAACAAATATAAACATCTGATACCTCTAATGCAGACAGATATTTTCTCTATGTTTGGGACTTTTGAGTCTTTAAAAACTCTTTCCAAAGTGTAGATTTTCTAAACTCTGGTTTGTGTGAATGTGTGTGATGAGATTGTAAAACAATGCCTGCACACTCCATTTTACTCATTTCTAATACTGTATGTCTGTATGTAATGAAGTTACACCTGAAACATCGAATCCAGCTGTATAAATCAGTGTTGTATGTAGTACGACTTGCAGTAGATCGAGGTCAACACCAATACCTTTAGAAGATGGACCAGACTGGCGTTATGGACAAATCCAACACTTAATGTAACGCAAGTTTACAGCTAAACTTGTTGCTACTTTACCTTCATGACAGATTAAAGCTTTTCCTTCTGCTATGTCCAGTTTTATCCATGTGTCTACAGATGGGACAACACATGAGTTTGCTCACACACTCTGAAATCAGCCATATAAAATGAAAGATGAGGACAATGACATATTGGTACTGTTGAAACATGGAGGTATAATATGATGGAGGTGACTCACTCCCTATGTAGATATAAACTGATAAAACATAATTCTGAATATCATATTATTTTATGCAATTAGATCCTCCTAAATGCCCCTAAATCAGACACAGTGGACTGGACTTTTAAGCAGCAGCACTGTGTAAATTCCACATTCATTCAGGCTATTACATGCAAAAACATGAATGAATTCAAAGAGTACATTGCACATTTCATTCATCTATTGGCAATTTGTTGCAAATTACATTGAGGGCATGCATAAATGTAGAGAATGTATTTTCAAAGTAATCCTCCCAAAAGTGTATGACACAGACCCTGTGATTTTGTAAAATGATTTAGACTGTTAATGTTTCAAACCTGAAGCTTCTGCACGTGTACTGTACAGCATCTGCTTAATATTCTGTAGGTATATGTAGTGAATAGTTCAATGACTTTGCAAACATGAAGCATAACATCTGTGAAATAACGACTCAATTTCAAGCACATTTTAATCACAAAATTGCTAGTCTTCATTAGGATCATGGACTACTACCTAGGACTACTACTATTACTACTATAACAATAATTATAATAATACATTTAAAAACAATATAAAGCATCTATAACCAAATAACCACTTTATTAAAAATTGGTTATTGATGGACTTGCTGGTCCAAAAAAGTTATTAGCTTGACACACTGATAGTTTTGCTCACTCTCAGGAAACATACTAATATTACGCGTGATTGTACATGTAGCAACGTCGAAGTAAGTAAAGGAATAAGTTGGAAAATTAATTAATAAGTAATTTTCTGCTCTATTAAAAGAACACTGGTCAATAAAGAGCTGATATCAGATGGCCATTGGTTTTAACCTGCATTTTTCCACCAATAACCCCTCCCCCCCTTACCATCTAACATAACAATAAAGTTGCATTCCCAAAGTCACTAACTCCATTAACCTTTGCTTAGTCTAAATTCAAATAATGGCAAATTTGACTGGTTCCACTCTGTGGGGTCCAGACCTGTTGGCACCAATTCCCCACCTTTAGCCTCAGATCAATCCCATCACATCCTGCTGCCTCTGTTTGCACAGCTTGCTCGACAACACTCTGATACAAATACTAATACAATACATTACCTCAAAGCAGAACAAACTATCACAACCTGTTATAATGTGAAAGGGCTGCAGCTGGATCACCGTGAGGGTGAACCTGCTGGCTCTGATGCTCTTAGACTGGATTCAAAGCCATCTTGAAGTCTGGATTAGTGAGTAAGCTTTTTTTACCTGTTAGCTGAGTGGGTGGTCGGTACTGAACAGTGCTAGTAATGTTTTGTCTTTAGCTCTCTGAACATTTATTTACCTTCTATTGATATGGGATTTTGAAAGCAGTACTGTACAAAAAGGACTGATATAGTGATAAAATTCAGACTGTTGGTTCAGCTGATACTGGTTCAATGTGAGGCCAGATTGACCTGCTGGTATAGGCCCTGGAGCACAAATCATCTATTTGGCCCCTATTAACCTCCTGTTGTGCCCAGTCTGTGCAGCATGTACAAGTTTCTGTGGTGAGATACCACATGTTTGTGATGCTGTAACTTTACAAACACTAATTAACCTAAGATTTTATAACATTCATGCAGGCAATGAGAGTAAGTAAGCTTCATTTGGAAACTAGATTGAACCAGCAGGACCTTCAAGACACTGTAATGTGTTTCTACAATGTATAATTTCTTTACAATCTTAAATTCATTAAACTGCGATTCTTTAAATTATACATATGAAGAATCAAATACTATACATTTCAGCAATATAAACTGCAGTTTTTTATCTACATTGGTCTGACAGCTTTACTTACTTTTCAGATAATGTGTTATGTTGATATTTCTGATGAAATGTTCCTTAATACATTGAGAAAAGTCTTCCTCTTAAAGCTGCAGGAGCCGAAATCAGTGGAAAACATCAGAATTTGAAGTTTCACACCCTTCCATGGCAGCTCTCACCTATCAGTCCAAATCAAAAAGCTAAATATAAAGAAAGAGGTAAGGAAAATTAGTTCAATGTTAGACACATTATACACAAAGTAAAATGCAACAGATTTAGGAAATAAAATCTGTTGCACAGTAACAACTGTTGTTAAATGATAGAGGAACACTGACAGCGACATTTTATAGCACAATGACTTTACATAATTTAAGGATATTTCACTAAGAACAATACTTTTATTTAAGTGAAGTTGTGATTGCAGTGTTTCCCAGAGTTAGAGTACTATGCCTAACTCTAATCTGTAAAGTGAAATACCTAGAGTTTTCAGATGTTCAATACAGAAACATGATGTGTGGGTGTGGAGGCATGTTATCAAACCATATCACACTAAACCCACTGATACTGTATGTATTCACTGAGTCATAAATGTGCCATATGACTGTTAGCAACAACCAGCACCTATAACTTAGTTAGTTTTCATTATTTTGCATAAGTAAATGTTGTGGTTATCTACACGGAGCAATAATTCTCACTATCTTATATACAGTTTGTTCATATTAGAAGTAAAAGAATAAATAAATTACACTTGGATGGCTAATCACTGTATTCTTCACTTCATGCTTCATTTACTCGTATTCAAACTGCATTATCAACACTGGTGCAGTATTTTTTTTCTTCTTTTACACCAATTTAGGCTGACAAAAAAGAACATAGCTATGAAGTGTCGATACTTAGCTGCTTATTGTACTTTTATTTAGCTCTTACATTTGAGAGCAGTAAAACAATGACAGTGCCTCAAGAAGTTTTCCAGTTACAGTTTTAACTTACTTATGGGAATTCAGCAACATTTTTTATATAAGGTTGTGAAACTCTACTTCCTTGTAGAGCAGGGGTCACCAACAAGATGCCCACGGGCACCAGGTCGCCCGAAGAGACCACGTGAGTCGCCCGCAGACGTGTTCTAAAAATCGAACTAGTCCAGGTGTCTCCATCAGGTTGTTCGCGACCTACTGGTGGCTCCACGGGTCAATAATATAACACAAAGTTGATTCGTCACTTTGTAGAACAGGTCTAAATTTCCACCCAATTAAAATTACAAGTGTCCTGTTCCCTTCCCGAGATGAAAGGGTCAACTAGCTGTCAATCAAACTTTTGCGCTGGTTTGCTGTCTGTCATTGGTAGAGGGGCGGCGCCCAGGGGCAGCAGGATGAACTAGGTGCCGGACAGGTAGTGGTTAGCCACGCAAGCGATGTCGGAGGAGTCCAGTCACGACAGTAAGAGGCAAAAAACATTATTTTCACGAACAATGAGACACGGACTTATTTTTGACAAATGTGAAAGACAAGTGTGTGTCTGATCTGTAGCACGTGCAACATGGAGCGGCATTTCACCGAAGTTCACAGTAACTTTTCCCGTGATTCTCCAGTGGGAATCAGCCTCCGTACAGAGAAGGTAAAAGAGCTGAAAACTACACTCCAAAAACAGTCCATGTTCATGAAATCCACCAAGAAGCCAGCGCTTCAACAGAGGCATCATTAAAGCAGTTCACATCCAGGACAAACACAAACAGCCCTTCACTGATGGAGGTGGAATTAAAGAGGATATTTTCTGCTACTGCTGAAGTTCAGCCTGGTGTGTGTGCTATCTGTGCATGCGCTCAGACAGCTGGAGTCGGACCTGAACAGGTGCCTCTGGGTTTGACTGATGTGATGA
>JAPQRQ010000028.1:7874477-7890178 GCA_037367365.1 Apogon talboti
ATATATATATGCACACCAATACTCCGATCTCTGGCGTTATCAGATTATTCAACTGATGATGTAAACAGGACAATTTGATAGGCTTTATCTGTAACGGCAGTTATCTGATTATGAGAAATCGGATTAACACACCTAGATTTCTCCCCAATACTCCGATGTCTTCACGCATGTATACAGGTTAATCTGATTTTTCCTTTTTTTTTTTTTTTTTTTTACATCTGCGCATGTGTAAAACATTCTATATAAACCCAAGTTACGCAGCGACAACGTGAGCCTATGGAGAAAGGTAAACAAACAATGAAATGAAATGAAGGCTAACAGCAACATGTAGCCTATTTTGCAGTCTTATTAACTCCCACATTAGGACAGCTACCGCGTTGCCATGGTCAACAAGACAAGCCCGGATGTTTTGAAAATGACAGGAAGTGTACGTATTACGTCATAACGTACGATACGCACGTACTCTGAAAGAAATCAAATAATGGACTGAAACATGTAAACCAGGGTTTTTCGATTATTGCATTTCTGAACATCTGATTACGGCAATTATAGGATTATACTCCCAGTTATCGGATTTTTATGGTCATGTAAACGGCCTCATTATCACTTCTCTCATCCTCGGAACCGCTGTGTCCTCGAGAGGGTTGCGGGGGTGCCGGAGCCCTTATCCCAGCTACCTATGGGCGAAGGTGGGTTACACCCTGGACCTGTCGACAATTCATTGCAGGGCTGATATAGATAGAGACCAACAACCAATCATGCACACATTCACATCTATGGACAATTTATCTTAACCAACTGACCTATTAGTGTGAATGAATGTCTTTTGGATGGTGGGAGGAATTCGGAGTACCCAGAGAGAACCCACGCAGATACAGAGAGAACATGCAAACTCCGCACAGAAAGGTCCCCCTGGGAAGCAAACCCGGGACCTTCTTGCCATGAGACGACAGTGCTACACTGCAAAAAAGGAATATCTGACTTAGATAATCTGACTTGAATTTGGAACATTTCTCTTGAAAGAAATTTTTTTAGCTACCATCTGTGGGATAATGACTAAACGCCTCTAAATCAGAACCCCGCCTCGACGTAACGATATATGGAACTTAATCTTGTTAAGATTATTTGACTTGTTCCGAAAATTTTCATGAAAAAATTTTCTTGAGCTACCCCACTTAGATATTACAACAAATTTTAAGCAATGTTTATAACAAAACAAGCTACATTGTTGGGGAATGAGTATGGCGGACACTGAAAACTGTTTGCCCTCAAGAAATTGTTACTTTTTACACACACACACACACACACACACACACACACAATAGATAAAAAAATCTTACTATGAAGACTTGAAACAAGTATATTCTCCTTAACCCTTTCATGCATGAATTCTGAAAAAAAGTATCTAGATTTTTAGCCTAAAGTTTAAATGCATTTTGAATTTTTTAAAAATATGGTTTTATTAATAAGATATTTAAGTGGCCACGTATGTGGGCTGTATAAACACATACAAGAGAGAAAAAACTGATTTTACATGTTTAGAGAGGGAAAATCCTCATGGTGGTATGAATACTTCATGCATGGCTCCTACATATGTGGAGTCAAAATAGCATATAACTGTGATTATGCTACCTGCTTTTTTATTTAAATTGTTGAAAGATTATTGCTTTATACCCAAAGATATTAACATTTATCAGACATATGAAGATGCCTAAACCTTATATATGAGAAATTTAGTATATAATTACATCTAATGAGCTATTAGACTTTTATTTGTTGTATATTTATATCAGCCCTTTCATGCATGGCGTCCACATGCATGGACAGTTAGTTTTCAGGGTGTACAAGCTATATTTTACATCAATTTCCTGGAGTATTTAGCACATGGCCATCACCAGCAGCCATCTTAACTTTATGAGGTTACAGAGCTGTCAAAATTCTAAAACTAAGATGATACTTTTTTCATTGTATTACTTAGGGTCTATAGAGACTGCCCTCATGTGGTTTGGAGAATACTGCCTTTATAACCCTTTGGAAAGTGAGCTTAAACTACAGTATGTGTCCACAAATGTAGACGTCATCCATGAAAGGATTAAAATAAGAATTTTAGCATTCTATAATCCTGTGATAATATTTTCTTATTTTAAGAAAACTTGACAAGTGCAATTTTCTTACTTCACTGGCAGATAATTTTACTTGAAATAAGACATTTTAACCCAATAATGAGTTATATTTTCTTATTTTTGTACGGGCCTTTTTTGTAGTGTTAACCACTGCACCAGAGTGTCGTCCTGTCTCTACATTATCATTTGTATCATTTTGTATTGTATATTCATTATGTTTTTTATCAATTATTATTAGTCTTTCCTTTCTACTCTCTTTCTAACATGTTTGTAAATGATCAGCCAATCAGTCAATCCTGTTTCATCTTTTACAACCAACTAAAACTAGCTCCACTCCCCACTGTGAATCTAAATTATAATCTACAGAATACAAACTACATCTGCCTTAATAGATTAGTGAATTACTGAAAATGAATGAGAGAACATTGACTTTTCTTCTGTGTTTTCCATGTGTCTGATACCTGACTGTAGTGGCCTTGCCACTGCTTGTTCAACTGTGCTGTGGCTGTAACGCTAACCTATTCCTTTCTGTGCTCTTTATTTAGCCTCGCTGCCTATGTTGGAATGGGGATGTGTGTCAGGGTAGCTGTGATTGTGTGTGTGAGGTTGAAGATCAGTGTCAGTTTCCAACAAGGGGTCTATATTTAGCAGGTGAGGGGACTGGGTGACCCAGTCTGACTTCGACAGACACAGACCGGCTCCTCTGGACCACAACACTGCTTCACCTGCCACCTTGTTGTTTTTTATCGCAGTATGTGTGCAGTACCATCTGTGTTCCTGACTGAAGAGGTGAGTTTTGAAGGCTCAGAGTGTAGATTTAGAGTGGTCTGACTACAGAACTGAAATACACAGAATTATGTTTCCATTAGTCACCTGAGAGTTGTGCTTTTGAATACCTTAGAATGAGCTGTTTATATCACAGTTTATACAGAGGAAGTCAGTCATCTTCTGTGGAGTTCACCATGTTGTGCTGCCACGTTTGTGCAGGAACTCTTTTTCTATTTTATTGTTGCTGTAATTCATCACCTACTAATACAGGGGTGTCAAACTCATTTTAGTTCAGGGGCCACATACAGCCCAATATTATCTCAAGCAGGCCAGACCAGTAAAATAATAGCAAAATAACCTATAATTTTCTCTTTGTTTTTGTACAAAAAAGTAAAAGTACATTTTTAACAATATTATGCCTCAGCTTCTCATTTACACATGTGCATTACAACTTGCAGATCACAGTGGATCTACAAAGACACGAAACATTTAGTAACAGACATAACATTGTTAAAATTCCACTTAAGAAATGTCAGGTTGTTTGTTGTTTAGATTATTCACATTTTTGGAGTTGTCATCATTTATAGGTTTTATGCCAGTATTTTACTTATCCAATCCACTTGAGATTAAATTGGTCTGTATGTGACCACTGAACTAAAATGGTTTTGTCACCACTGACTGTTAATATCTTCAGTGTCATTTTTGCACCTCGCAAATTCATCCCATTCATGTTTTCCACCCCTGTACTAATAGACACTGTCTCAAGCTACATTTGCAGCAATACATTTTCACTTTAAAAGAAAATGATCTCTATCTATGAAGAATTTTATCAGTTTCTGAATTATGAACATTGAAACATGCCACATATAATATTGACAATACTTCTGGATGCAAAATTGTCAGAAGTTGCAAGATCGTTGGTAGTAATATGATAAAATGCACTATTAAATAGCTGCTAAAAGAGACCGTAAGGATGGAAATACCTGTAATTCACTATTGATGATGAATTAACTACTGGTATTTAAGGATGATGCCTCAAAGAATCAAAAGGTAGCAAGTGTAGGAGTCAGTCATCATTTCTAAAAGTCTACACCGCAACAAACGAAAGCAGCATTTCCAAAACTTTTGGATTTGGAGCAGTTTTTGACATTCTTGTGGGTGGAGCCTCAATACATGATACTTCCATTATCTTTCAGTTCTGAGAGGAAAACTAGATCTTTGCTACTCCTCTTGACTCTGTTTACAGACTGTGCCAGAACATTCTGGATGATCATGGGCATTTTCAGTGGTGATTTGGGTATATTGTGAGTGACAGCTTTAATTAATTACAGATCACTATTAAGCTTCCATCAGACACAACTCTATTGTTCTACTCTGTATCTTATTACAGAATCAACCTCTCATTACCATCATATTTTGTTTTTACTTTACCAGCATGAAAAGACATTACATCATGTATCCTCATAATTAGGGGTTTGGACACAGAGGAGAAATCTGCAGAAGGAGGGTGTTTATTCTCCTTCTGATTTCTGGCTTCTTCAGCTTTAACATCCCCTTAACTAAAAAAACACATACAACACAATCCAAATAGTCAATACGTTTACATGACACTTAAAAAACCCAAATTATTGCATTACTCCACTAAAACTGGACTTTAAAAGTACATTGTAAACATGTTAGCTCAACTGAAATTGAAGTTTTACTAGTTGGACTAACACACCTAGATAATGCGATTAAAAGTCGATCTACCCCTGTATGTAAACAGACCAGTCAGACCAGAATGGGACCAGGTGTTCTGACCCAAATTCTATCCTAGAAGTCGAACATCATGCATTTCATCTGCACAAAAAATAGAGCGGACCAAAAGTAAACTATGTACAAATTTACAATCTTCATTGTTGTGCCAGTTTACCTCTTTGTTGATGACATGCTAGCTTGCTATTGACTATTGTTGTGTCTCTGACGGCGCATGTTAACAGGCTAAAAGAGTGTACATCACCAACTATTGTAGTGGAGGCAACATGATTTCAACAATAAATTGATTATGCTCCTGGGCATGTAGACTGAGACGAAGACAAAAGTCCAATTAAATGGTTTTGTCAAGCGACAGTTCATACACTATATGGACAAAAGTATTCAAACACATTGAATTCAGGTGTTTCTTTTCTAACAGGGGTCTGGGTTACAAAAATGACAAATGTCATAATATAGTTTTATATTGTGATGAATATGATTGCATTACATTGGTTAGATTTGTTTAAATTGTTCTCTTTGCTTTCAAAATGCCTCAGAGATGGTTTTTACTTAATTTCTCTCAACATTGATTTTGTTTTTTTTTGTTTTTTTTATCCATGACTATTATTTAAAATTTTCTACCTCAACTATCCATCTACTGTCTTCACATCTCAATTAGGAAGTAAAATCTCCCATTAAACTTTAAGAAAATACTGATATTTTTAAACCATTTGGGCAAAAATATTGGGACGCATCATGTTTACAGCTTGTAAGATGTCCTGTTCATGCTGATTTGACATATAAATATCAATATTTCCCTAAAGTTCAATGAGAGATTTTTCTTCCTCAGATGTGTGACTCAAGGCTTTTTCCATTTTTAGGGGAGGGTGAAGCTACAGGTATTCAGTTGGAAATCTGCAAAACTCCAACACTATCTGCCTCTGAAATTGTTTCTTATTTGGAAATGACAGTAGAGCATGTACTTGTACGGTCGCTAATGTGTGTTTTCATTTATTTCCCATGAACAGTGTCCTCTGATGAGAATGGCCCCCTGATACGACTGAGAAAATGGCGATGCTGCAGAGAGGTGGTTAGTGAAGTGGTGGTAGGAGGCGACCATGTGCCAGTTGGAGGTGCCAGAGGTCAGACTGGGCCTCAACAGTCCTGACCCGCTGGTGAGGGAGGCTTTTCTCATGGCCCATGACTACATAGACTATGTAACCACAGGAGGGGCAGATGGTGCCATGGGTCCAGCCCCTACAGCGTGTACCGCAGCCCTGCGTCACGCTGGCGACGAACTCCTTACCCGGTTCCCCATCTTCTTCAGGCGCTGGCCACGCGTCTTCCAGGATGTGAGGGAGACCACGGCCTGCCCCATGCTTGTGAGCATCCTGGATGAGCATTTCTTTCCCCCTGTCCCTGGGGAGCGGCGGCAGGACCTGGCTTGGAGCGCTGTGCTGTCGGTGTATGTGCTGGCCGGACAGATGGCGCTGCACTGCCATGAGAGGGGCATGGAGGCTGTCCTGACCCAGCTGAAGGAGTGTGTGGGGGGCTACGTGGAGAGGGTCATCTGCCCTGAGATACGGGACAAGGGAGGATGGGTAATTAAACCTAGGAAACCAATTTAGATTCACACACGGGGAGAGGCAAAAGTGACTAATATACTCTATATTTTAGTTCCAATCATTTATTTATTTATTTATTAGGTAGGGAAAGCAGACCAACATGTTAGATGTTTCTAACTGTTTGTGCTCCTTCTTGTCATGGGGTCAGGCGTCACAATAAATAGTGGCTTTAACCTTTGCAACACATTTAGTTCTGTTTTTTGTGTGTCCTTTAAAGCTGTGCACATATTTCCTGTATTTTCTTGTTGTATCTGAAGTAAATTGAAGGACAAATAAGTATGCATGATCATTTCAACCCTGGACAAACAACAAAGATAAAGGTGCAATGACACTTTTGCACTGTACTGTACATTTAGATTAGGTTAGATGCCTTAAAAGTGTAATTTGGTCATTCTTTTTTTCCCCACAAAACAACTACTATACATCTTTATATTCTTACATTTTTGTCTGAGTTTAATGATGTTTCTACAGCACTGTGATGGACGGCTTATATATATTTTTCTTGCTATAGCTGATCAGCAGATAATTTGAGCTGTTTACCGCCTCTAAAAGATACACCTGTTGTTCTCTGTGATACATGTTTACTGTAAATAATAAATGTTCATTCATTCAGTCATTTTCCAGACTGATTCATCCTCTGGAGGGTCACAGGGATGTTGGAGGCTATCTACAATGTTATAGGCGTTAGAGCCTCATCAAGACAACGCTAAAAGAAAAAGAAAATTAACTGACATACCTGTGACATAGTTCTCTTTTTTGTGATAATTTTTGTTTGGCTTGTACCAGGATAGGCTCCATCATCTCTGCGACCCTCTAAGCCAGGGATGTCAAACTCATTTTACTTCAGGGGCCACATTCACCCCAATATGATCTCAAGTTGGCCGGACCAGTAAAATTACAGTGAAAAAAAGTCAAATAAAGTTATTATAACGTTTACATCTACAAAGTTTCCTTAAAAATCTGAATAACATGAACAACTTGAAATGTCTTAAGAATAACAAGTGCAATTTTAAAAATTTTCTTCCTCAGTTTATCATTTACATTACATTACAAGTTACAGATCAGTGAATTTACAAATACACAAAACGTTTAGTAACAGGCAGGATATTGGTAAAATTGCATTTCTCTTACATTTCAGGTTTTTCATATTTGTTCAGGCTATTCACATTTTTTGTAAAAGGATAGTTTGTTGATGTAAACATTCTCATGTAATTTTGCTTTTTTACACCAAAGAGTGCAGTTGTCACTATTTATAGGTTATTATGATATTTTACTGGTCTGACCCACTTAAGATCTAATAGGTCTGTATGTGGAACCTGAACTAAAATGAGTTTGAAACCCATGTTCGAAATTAAAAGCTTGAGCTCTGTTTGTTTGGATAATAATAGTTAAAATAGTTGGTGTTCAGTCAGGACACTGAAAATAATGTGGCATCAATAAACCATCTCCATGCCTGAGATCAGAAAATATGTTTTGTTATTGCCTGTTGTTGCACATATGCAACATACCCCAAACTCAATCTATATTATGTGCTATAGTCAAATTAACAATATCCACTTAATTTGCATCTACTTGAAAGCAAAAACACAAATAATAACTGTTTTAATATACTTATATGTAAATTCAGGCATTAAGGGGTTAAAATGATATTGAGACCATTGATTGTTAATATCTGCAGTGTAAACTTTGCATTTCACAAATTCATCCCACAGGCCGGATTGGACCCCGGGCCACATGTTTGACACCTGTGCTCTAAGTGGATCAGAAAATGAATGAATGAATGAATTGCACCAGAACAGTTTTACATAGATGTTCACACACATCCCGTTGTTGTCAACAAGACAAAACAGAGACTACTCAAGTTGTGTGACTCACACACACAAAGGAGGTACAACTGTTTGCACAGACAGTAGTCCTCCCGACAACTAGTAAATTAACATTGAGTTAGGTAGTAGATACAGGTAGTATCCCTTAAAATACCACCACAGTTCAGTTTGATAAGACTTTGGATAAATAACTTTATTTTATTTTTCTATCCCCTTAAAGTTGCTTTAAGGGAATCTTATGTTGATAATTTGCCATAGGTGCTGCACCTATAGCAAATTATCAACATAAGACACAAAATAAAAAAAACAAAAAAAAATCTAGTGAAATGTTTTTAATTCATTCCATTCCCATGGTGCATTGCAGGAGGATCCTGGGAACATCTGAGCAGTCAGTCTAGTTAACTTACCTCAAGTTTTTAATATCTAATGGAGATGTTTGTTTCCCTTCTGCTGTCACAGAGTGGTTTTGTGTCCCGGTTCGGGGTGAAGCAGGACTTGGAGGGCCAGGTGAAGAGGATGTGCTGCTGGTCTCTGCTGGCTATGGCTTTCAGCATCCTCATCTACTGCCTGTGGAAAAGAGTAGCTTAGCCAACATTGCCACCTAGTGACGAGAACCAGAACCTCTTACCAGTCATGTACTCTGAGTGTCCAACTCATTTTAGTTCAGGGGCCAAATACAGCCCAATATGATGTCAAGTGAGCCAGACCAGTAAAATAGTGACAGTGGGAAAAAGTAGAATTACATTATGAAAATATTTACATCTACAAAGTGTCTTTAAAAAAATGTGAATAGCATGAAGAACCTTGAACAACCTGAAATTTCTTATGAGAAGTGCAATTTTATCAGTATTATACCTCAGCTTATCATTTACACGTGCATTACAACTTACAGATCAGAGTGGAACTACAAAGACACCAAACATTTAATAGTAGGCAAAATATTGTTAAGATTACACTTGTCTAAAAACATTTCATGTTGTCTGTGGTTGAGTTATTCACATTTTTGTGAAAGAATAGTTTGTAGATGTAAACATTTTCATGTAATTTTACTTTTTTTTTACATTAAAACAAAAGAAAAATTTGGAGTTGTCATTTATAGGTTATTATGCTATTATTTTACTGGTTTAACCCACTTGAGATCATATTGTCTGTTTGTGGCCCCTGAACCAAAATGATTTTGACACCCTTAATTGTTGCAATTTAATTTTTCCATTTCACAAATCGACCTGATTGAACCCTTTGGTGGGCTTGTTTTGGCCCATGTTTGACACCCCTGCACTACATTATGAAGTAACTCTAGTGTTTTTAATTCTGGAGACAATTGTATATGAAATAAGCCAAAGAACACTGAATCATAATTTACAGTTTAATGTGTTTTTGGTTATTACTGATGTGTATACACACTGTCTGCTGGATACATCAGAGCTTTTCATCCATTCCAAGTCACATGCTGGAAATGGAAAGATAACAAGGTTGTTTGTGCAATACTATATAAAATCAATCTGCTGAGCACCATGTCATGATTACAGAACAGCCTCAGATATTCTTGTCCAGTTTTTTTCTTCTTTTCAGACCACAGGGAGTTGCTTGTTGCACTCTAGGTAAAGTTAGTTAATAAGATACATATTCATATCATTGAGTTTTGTTACATTAATTCTGCTCAAGTTAATGGAGGCGTTTTAGAGTGTAATGAGATGTAGAGCAGCCTGGCTGACCAAACATCTACTTTCATTAGTGGTATTATAATTGCTCCTGAATATTCCATGTTTTCTGCTCTGCATGGTATGCCAGGTTTTGTCATAATTGACCTGACACTCACACCACATTGCCACTGGAGGTAGTCAACTGAAGTGTTGAGTTCACAACTATTACATGTAAAGTGTAATTTAGCAGTGGTACTTAAAATTAGAATTTTCAAGAAACTACTGCAAATTTAAGGGAATGATGAGCATTAAGTCAACCTGACCTCAATCCACTGTATGCTTGTAAAATTTTACAGCTTAATTACATTTATAGATAAATCCTTGCTAATAAAGTGCCTGTATTCAACCAGAGGTCATGTACAGCAGTGCTAATGCTAGAATGCATTTCCTTGTTCGTTAAACTACTGATCTTAAATAGTGTAATCAAGAGGCAGGATTCCAATATGCTTGAGAACTTTATTAACATAGACAGAACACTGAAAACTGGAAAAGACTTGGAACGTTACATTTCACTGCAAAGATTTGACAGCAGAAGAGAAAAAGTGAGACATTTAAGCCAGCTCCTCCTCACCCTCCTCCTCAAACTCTCCCTCCTCCTCAGCGGTGGCATCCTGGTACTGCTGGTACTCGGACACCAGATCATTCATGTTGCTCTCAGCCTCAGTGAACTCCATCTCATCCATACCCTCACCTGTGTACCAGTGGAGGAAAGCTTTGCGCCTGAACATGGCTGTGAACTGCTCAGAGATGCGCTTGAACAGCTCCTGGATGGCTGTGCTGTTGCCGATGAACGTGGCGGCCATCTTGAGGCCACGGGGAGGAATGTCGCAGACAGCGGTCTTGACGTTGTTGGGAATCCATTCAACGAAGTAACTGCTGTTCTTGTTCTGCACATTCAGCATCTGCTCATCCACCTCCTTCATGGACATGCGGCCTCTGAAGATGGCGGCAACTGTCAGGTAGCGGCCATGGCGTGGGTCGCAGGCGGCCATCATATTCTTGGCGTCGAACATCTGCTGGGTGAGCTCTGGCACGGTGAGGGATCTGTATTGCTGGCTGCCTCTGCTTGTGAGGGGAGCGAAGCCTGGCATAAAGAAGTGCAGACGGGGGAATGGCACCATGTTGACGGCCAGCTTACGCAGGTCGGCGTTGAGCTGTCCAGGGAACCTGAGGCAGGTGGTGACACCGCTCATGGTAGCAGAAACCAAGTGGTTGAGGTCACCATATGAGGGGGTTGTGAGCTTGAGGGTACGGAAGCAGATGTCATACAGAGCTTCATTGTCGATGCAGTAGGTCTCATCTGTGTTTTCTACGAGCTGGTGGACTGATAGTGTGGCGTTGTAAGGCTCAACAACTGTGTCTGATACTTTGGGAGAGGGCACCACGCTGAAGGTGTTCATGATACGGTCAGGGTATTCTTCACGGATTTTACTGATAAGCAGAGTACCCATACCAGAACCAGTACCACCACCCAGGGAGTGTGTGAGCTGGAAACCCTGCAGGCAGTCACAGCTTTCTGCTTCCTTCCTCACCACATCTAGGACAGAGTCAACCAGCTCTGCACCCTCTGTGTAATGACCTTTGGCCCAGTTGTTACCAGCACCACTCTGGCCTAGAAATTAAAAAAAAAAAAAAAAAAAAAAGTATTACACCCAAGAATCATGTCTAAATTGAAATTAAAAATCAGAGATGCACACTTACCAAAAACGAAGTTATCTGGCCTGAAGACTTGACCAAAGGGTCCAGACCTCACAGAATCCATAGTGCCTGGCTCCAGATCAACCAGCACAGCACGAGGAACATATTTACCACCTAAAGAAGCAAAAATCCAGGAATTCAAACTATGTAGATGCAAGACAGGGAATTGGGATTTTGAAATGAATGAGTCACACATACCAGAGGCCTCATTGTAGTAGACATTGATCCTGTCCAGCTGTAGGTCACTGTCTCCATGGTAGGTTCCGGTTGGGTCAATACCGTGCTCATCACTGATAACCTCCCAGAACTGGACAGAAACATGCACAATCTGAGCTCTAGAGACTAATACATAACATTTATCTGTTTCTTATTAGACTAGGGGTATTAAAAAAAGCGAGTTACATAGGCCCATTAGGTTGTTCAAACTCAAATCCCGCCATGCTCTCTAATGCGCGCGCGCGGCCTGACGCCCTATTGGCTGCGGCTCGAGGTGGGGTTATGAATTTGAAAACTCCGCCTACGTCACTAACCGCCAACACCGCCTCCCGCCGGGAGAAGCAGAGCACAAAAGCACCGCGGAGCAGGCCTCAACGCGCCCAGCCCGTTACACAACCACCGATTTATACCCAGACACAGCCAGTTCAATTACACACCGTTCATTTACCCATAGACTATAAAAGGACATGACTCATGAAGATATTCACTTCCTCTTTCAGAAGAACATTAACGTCTACTTATCTCTTTTACTACTAAACACTAACGTTAATGTAGTCAATTTAATGTTCTATCCAGCAACTTCCGTTATTTTAGAGCTTGTTCAAGTCATAACTCAGTTGTGAGAAATACATTTTTTCCGCATAAATATTAAGTGAAATATTTAGCTTCTTATACATCTTGACATATTGTGTGCTTAAAATACCACAAAAGAGACGGACTACGGACTTAATCTTAGAGCAACCTTCACTAATAGGACACAATGAAATTCCCTGGGTGTGGTTCCGGGCCGGGGACAAAGCACCGGCTTTATGACCACAAGACATGGCATATTTGGAATGAAAAGACGACATATATAACCCAAAAGAAAAATTAAACCGTACTCACCTTGGCACCAATCTGGTTTCCGCACTGGCCGGCCTGAAGATGCACAATTTCCCTCATTTTGTCTGGAGGTAGCACAAGTCTTACACAGTGAATCTTGGGCTTACGTTGAAGTGCGTGTATAAGGGCTGACCGGTGTGTTTTATATAAAAATTTGACCCGCCCCCTTGCCGTACAACACGAATCTCTATTGGCTTATATGCACAGTTCACTTTTACAGACATAACTCTAGACCAATAACATGTGACATGCTTGTACGCTATTGGTCCAAATGTACTGTCAATTTTGATTCTGTCACTCGTGTGACTAATGTATAATCTGGGGACGTTGGCCTATTTCCTTCATGATGGCGGAATGAAAATGCGACACAAACCAGTGTTCTTCTGCATTTCTCAATCAATACCCGATACCGTCTAAGTAATACAGTGAAACCTCTCATTTCGTTAAGGAATAGTAAAAGAAAAGTTTTTTACGTGGATTCCTGTGGCATAAATTCTTGATGTGCGCTATTTCTGAGCAGTCCACGTGGCTGAGCAGTGAATGCAGGGGTCTGGTTAGAAGTTTGAATATTTGCAGTTGCACAGGCCTTGACTCTGGAATAGCTTCACCAGTGATTTTTCAGTCATGTGCTTTAGAGGCTGTGTTTCGTCTGCAGCTTTTCATACCAGCAAAGCTTTTCAGCAGCTCATTTCACAGATTAGTTCCTGTTCTCTTGGATCAGTTTGCTGTAATGAGCTGGTGTGATTACAGTTTGGAATGAAAAGCTTAATTCTGTGGCCATGTTACAACGTTAAAACACAGGATGATAACATTACAGTTCATGGAATAGATAAGTAACTGATATGTATTAATGCTTAGATGGAGTGAATGATACTGAGGTGTTAATTTTAGGATTATCAGCTTCTATTTAAGTCACATTTGATGTAAACTGCTCTTTTCTCCTGAACACTAACACTTGGCTTTCAGTTTTGTGCTGCCTTTTATCTCTAAATCCGAATCTATATGGCTATTGTATGTTGAGCAGACCTGTGGAATGAGGGCAAATGGGTTTATTCTGAATACCAGGCATGAATGTGACTGTGACACCAGCGCTCCTGTATGGTACAGTTGCTGTGGCCATGTCTCTAACAACCTACAGGGAAAAACATCAATTCCAGCTGGTTGTCACCATGACAATTAGGCTGTCCCACTGAGCATTGGGGGATATCTGTGCATTAGTGCAGGGCTTTATACTGTATAAGCTCCCCAAAACCACCCTTTGGAATGGTATCTATGCATACCATGCATTTTTATGTAGATTAGTTCTATACAGGAAAGCTTTCTGTGTACGGATGAAGGGTAGTACATGTCTGTAATTCAGTCTAAGTGGTGTTATTATGATTTGATATCCCCTGAGCCTGGTCCTGCTTTTTATAGGGACATCGCTGCTATGCTTATATCATACAAATGTAGGTCATGCTGTTCATGTATTGTAATCTGACACACTAAAGTCTCTGTTCAGTTCTGTGGCAGGGCTGTGTCACAGAACACATGTCATTAAGCAAATATGACGCGCGAACTAGTACTGTATGTTATTCCCCTTGAGCTGTTTTGTGTAGGTGTGCTATCTTGTTCAAAGTTTGCAACCTGACATGCAAATATTTATGTCACCAGACCCATACATATGTTTATTTTTTTAACTTTGTGTCACATGAAAATCACAGTTTTTTTCTGATCTACCTTTGTGAAAACATATTACGTGGAAGGTATCTTTATCCAATAAAGGTTTGCATTACCTCCTTAAATTATATTTAGGTGCAGGATCTACCTTCACTGTGCTGACATGACTAATTCTCTACCATCTTCGACCTACAGTGTCATGTTTAATTCACATAGCAGAAGTTGAAGTAGCTTACATTATGATGTCTTGAAATTAATTGAAATCAAAAGTAACTTTTTCAATACCTGATTAAGACTTTCCCTAGCCTTAACCAAGCTATACCCAGATAGAAGAGGTTATCTATACCTAATCCATTTGTATATTATATTAGTGATATTCAGAATTAGAATACACTTTGTCATTACAATATTGAATGAAATTAGGGTGCTCAGGCCAATACAGTGTGCAGTGATATAAAAAGATGAAAATTAAGGGGAAAAAAATTCACAGTATAAGGACATGAATAAATACAGTTATTAATAAAATAGAAGAAAAATCTAAAGTATAAAATAGACATGGTGAATTTTTCTAGAGCCTACTTCACTGTAAATGCAATACTGCACTGTAAGATATTTATTCCAGAATATATTTTCTATTGGATTTACATGGGTACATGGCCATAATTCTTAAGAGGCAAATATTTGTATTTTACCAAATGTGAACTGTAACATTGACAAAAGACTGTATAGGAAATTCAAGCAATGCACATATGTATTGTGTTTTGACCCATTCACAGTCTGCTGGTGCAATGGAAAGAGAAAATGGCACACTGAAACACAAATTACTTAAAATCTGTTCCGATTCCAATCTAGATTGGATCTCCACACTCCCCATACATGAGAATGTGTATTCGTGCAAAAAATAACCTTTCTCCTTTTGAAATCCTCTTTGGTCGACCACCTGTTACAACCTTTTCCATTCATCAGCCGGCTATGCTCCCAGCTTATGAATCACTGCGTGTCTATTGCATTGAACTGTCAAACACTCTCTCCTCCCTCAGATCCACGGTGAGAGCCCACCTTCCTAAACCAGCTGATGGTCTGCTCCATCCCATTAAGGCTGGGGACTTCGTCCTAATCAGAACACTCCATCCTAGAAAGAAGTCCAAACGCTCCTGGCAAGGTCCATTCCAAGTCCTCCTGACCACAGACACTGCTGTTAAAATTGCTGAAAGATCTACGTGGATCCACACCACTCACTGCAAACTCATCGCTCCAGATGTCGTTTCCCCAGCATCCACTCCTGCAAGCCTTTCCTCCCCGACAGAGACTTAAGACATTCATCCGATTATAGTCACTCCTGTAATGACCTTTCTTCCTTCGTTTAACGTCTTCCTATCGTCACCTATGTTTATGATGAATGATGTTGATGATGTGTTATCTTAAACCTGTGATGGTGTGATAATATTGATGTTTTATTGTTCATTA
>JAPQRQ010000028.1:7897577-7908327 GCA_037367365.1 Apogon talboti
GAAGAAGTTTCATACTAAACAAATACTTTCAACTACTTTTCCTAGATCTTCAAACTTTAAACCGGGTCAATTTGACCCGTAACATAACAGGAGGGTTACAGGTTAAGATTTTGAGATGCTTGACAGTGTGAGGTTTTGAATGTAGATTTTGAGGACTTGATTTTCAATGCAAGATCCTCCTCTCATTGAATTGGGCTTGTGTGGCAAAGCACCATGAGAGTTGTAGTCATAATTTATGCACATCTTGAAGTTTTGCATTTGACAATTGTTTAAGGAACTGGAAATATTTTATTTAGGGTTTTTTTTTAAATGACTAATAGTAGCACATAAAACATGAAAAAGAACAAAACAAAATACATTGTAGCCATTTTACAAAAACAAATATAGAAATCTTTACTTTCTTCTATTCTGATCATTACTTGCGTCACTGCTTTCATTTACATTTTCAAGTTCACAAACCAGCAGAATAAGCCACAATAAAGATATATGCAAAATCAACATCAGATGAAAGCCATCACAAAACAGAACATATATTTTCTATTTTATATGGAAATCATAAGAGTCTTTGGCCCAAACATCTCTTTCTGGCATTGAATCAACATGTAGAGTGATCTGATTTATTGCCCTGAAACCTGAGGGAGGAGATGAGATGAAGGTGATTATTAAAGTGGCAGCTGTAGGATACTTCATGTCTGGGCATTTTTTGGGACTTTTCTGCTCATTTTACTTCAAGGGCAGGTGGTATTAGTGACATAGATTTCAGCCCATACCACATTTGTTTATTGCACATGATACAGTGCATAATACCTTTAAAGGACATTTGTTTTCTGCTCATTTGCCTAAAATCATGACTTCTCCCTGCGGTTTGACATTGGTGCATTGAAGACAGCTGAAGGCAATTCATCAGAGTCTGTTGAGAAATAGAAACTATGTTGGATTTGGATTCATCTAGGTGGTAACCTGCCTCGACAGGATCCACAACCTCCTAGATTTGGTCTGGCACTTGTTTGAATGGTACCCATCACTATCAAAACCTGTAATTTGCCCTTTTCTGTTTTGAAGAGAATGAGAGATTTGCTCTGCTGTGCTGTGTGTGAGTAGCTCACGACTATTGATAATTGTGTGCATTTTATTTGAACTTTTAATATGAAACAAGAGGCTACATATAATATAATCTCTCCTCTGACCTTCTTGGTTAAAAAATTCTTTGTCAGGGGTTAGGGTTCAACAAATAGTCTGTCTCTCTGTCTAATTTACTGTGTAAGTTAGGTTTCACCCATACTCATGTTCGTGCTGTGCCTCCCACTGTCCTTCTTCAACTTTAGCCTCCTCTTGTCTGCTTCACATCTCATCTCAAGTGGGTCACACCAGTAAAATACTACTGTTTACAGAATCATGACCCTGTGATTCCAGTGAGGGTTCCAGGTGCTTCAGGGCTCCTCCCACTAGGTACAGACAGCTAGTCACCAGCACAGAGATGTGGCCCGCCCCTCTAAGTCCGTCATAGAGCTCAGTGGACTGAGAATGGACCCTGCTGAACCTCCTCCACAGACTACTAATGGCTGCTCTACCCGTCTGATCCACTGGAGGGCGCTGCTGATGCTGGGGAACACCAGGCAGCGAGTCCTGGAGTTAGACACCAGGTGGCGATGATGCTCATGTATTGACTGATGCATTCAGGCTCAGCCAGATGCTCTGGTTTTCTGTGCATCGAGACAACATGTGCTGCAGACTGATGCTGTGGAGAGCTGCAAAGGAGATGCAAACACAACTTGGAGACACATTACATGTTTTTACAACACCAATACAGAATCATACATCTCAAAATGTGTTGTTTATGCATGGTTGTAATAAACTGAAGGATGATCAAAAAATTGGAATATGATGCTATAGATCAGGGGTGTCAAACTCATTTTTGTTCAGGGGCCACATTTAGCCCAATTAAAGCTCAAGTGGGCCAGACCAGTAAAATAATGACATAATAACCTATAAATAATGACAACTCCAAGTGTTTCTCTTTGTTTTATTACAAAAAACCCCATTAAATTATGCAAATACATTTTACTAAAAAGATGTTTATGTAACCTGAAAAAACTGAAATTTCATTAGAAAAATTAGTGCAATATAAACAATATTATGACTCAACTTATTTATACATGTACATTACACACAATGTTACAGACATTTAGTAACAGGCAGAATATTGTTAAAATTGCATATTTTGCATTGTTCATATTTGTTTTATTTATTTGTATTTTACTGTGAAAGGTTAGTTTGTAAATGTAAATATTTTCATAGTGTAATGTTATTTTCACTTAATTTTTCAAGAAGAAAATCTTTATTGGTCATTATTTAAAAAGTTATGTTTTTTTTTTTTTTACTTGAACTAAACCTGAACTAAAATGACTTTTCCAACCTTGACTGTTAATATCTTCAGTATAATTTTTGCACTTTTATCCCACGGACTGGATTGGAACCATTGGTGGGCCGGATTTGGCCCCCGGGCCACATGTTTGACACCTGTGCTGTAGATTAACTACTAAAACTTTATAAACTAGTGCAAATGAGCTCAACCTTCAACATTTACAGAAGTAAAATGTAACTGACACATGAATGCAGCAGTAAAATGAATAAAAAACATCTTATTTTACAGCAAATCATGGCAAATATTTGAGACACATTTTTCCATTCTTGAAAATATCTCGGTTGTCATGTAGAATAATTTTTACATGGAGTTTAATATTGATAAATTAGTGCCATCTCACCTGAACTGTTCACACATGTTTCACCTATGTTTGGGCAGAACACTGCAAAGTCAAACTGGCATGGCTATAAGTCGCAGTCAAACACAGTCAGCACATGAAATGTTTTCATTTTTTGTTGTGTTTTGTTTTGCTTCTAAAGTCAAAGTTTTACTCACTATGTGCAGCCTGAGTAGGGCAGTTGAGTCCCTCTTTCCTGTTGTGTTAAACAGGACGATTTTGACCCTAGAATCCCTGCAAAACACAAAGAGACAAACTCACAACTGGTCATGATGTAATGTCTACACAACACGATATTTATTCCAAACTAATGCGGACACTTTGCAAAACAGATATTTTTCTCCATGTCTGGGACCTTCAGTGTTTTATGTCACAACAATTTAGTTTTTTAAAACTCTGGTTTTTGTGCGTCTGTGTGGTCAGAGAAAAGTAGATCGAGGTAAGAATGGATACCTTTGGCAAACACGATGGGACCACCCTTATGGACAAATCCACATCATGTTAAGAATACACAACC
This sequence comes from Apogon talboti, assembly GCA_037367365.1. Classification (NCBI taxonomy): domain Eukaryota; kingdom Metazoa; phylum Chordata; class Actinopteri; order Kurtiformes; family Apogonidae; genus Apogon; species Apogon talboti. Next base: position 7,900,857 of record JAPQRQ010000028.1, read on the forward strand.
ACAACCAATACTAAGTTTGTTTTCATTTTCTCTGCTGACATGGATACACACAGACCAGAGTCAGTCAGTCATCATCTGAACCCGCTTAATCCTCACTAGGGTCGCGGGGGTCGCTTGGAGCCTATCCCAGCTACTTAAGGGCGAAGGCGGGGACAGACCAGAGTAAAAATCTCAATTCATACAATAGGATAAAATAGAATAGAATATAATAGAACACAATGGAATAGATCTTTATTGTCACCGTTACAGGAATTGTAATTTTCATTGTGAAAATCAGTTTAGCACCTCTGTCTCTTGTTTAGCAGCAAACACTTAGGGCCTGACTTAGAAAAGTTTGTGCGCGCAAAAACTTGCGCAAACTTGACTGTGCACACAAAAACACGTTGAGGCCTATCTACTAACAGGATGTACCGAAGGTTGCATTTCTCAAATGGGCTTGCACAACCCATTTAGCGTGTTTGCCTTGATGAATATGCATGGGCGTTTCTGCCAGAATGCCCAAAATTATTGGGAAGAGTAGATGCAAATATTTATTTAGCGTGCAATGTGATTTACCAAACCTGAAACTGATTGCGGTAGCTGATTTTGCATCAAATTTAGCACATCTGAAAGGCAGGTTTTAACTGGCACAGCTTTGCACAGAACTGGCTACAGTTGTTGTGACGAGGAGGCGGCATAGGCACAACCAACGGCAATGCAGAGAATGAACCTCTTCTGCTCACATCAACATTTTTAGAATGACGGAAGAAAAAATAATTGAGATGTATCACCTATGCAGCAATGCCAGTTTTAGAACTTCTAGATGAACTAGGGGATGATTTGGGGCCAGTCATAAGGAGTCATGCAGTATCTTCTATGACAAAACTCCTCGGAACATTATATTTCCTTGCATCTGGATCATTCCAGTGAACTGTTGCCATTAGTGCTTGACCCAGAAAAGTTTTTCCAGTGTACTATCTCCATGAAGACAACCAGTAGTGCACTCAAAATCCTCATTTAAATAGGGCAGTCTCCATGACTTTGCACCTGTTATCATTTGCACAGGCAATCTTGGTTGATCACCTGTGACACGCAGCTCAATAGCACGCGCATTTTTTAGCGTGAGCAAGCAAATTTGCGATCTTCGTAAATCAGGCCCTTAAAAGACTATATAAAAATATCATCCAAAATTATACTGAAAATATATACTGAAAAGCATTGACACTACAAATAGATACTAAAATATACAAAAAGCTATCTCTTTACTACTGATAAAAGAAATGTAAACAACATATAAGGATATTTACAGGTACTAAAGGATATATACAAAGTAAAATTAAAAATAAGGTGCAAAATGAGTGACACCCCTGGCATAGAGGATGGATGGTGTCACTGCCTTAGCTTTTTGGTTCTAATCAAAAGTTTTATTTGACATAATGAAGGTGTCTTTTAGTGTATAAGCTCCACCTGGAGGCTGTTTGGTTGAACCTCTGCGTCGTCTTACTCAGTCTGGTCTCTGAACCAGCAGACACAGGCCTTCATACTGGCTGAGGTATGAGCTCCGTTCAGGTAATATGAGCCATGAGTTCAGGTAATATGAGCCATGCCTCAGTGTTTCGCCCTAACCACTCTGTCCGCTGTAGACCTGGAGGCATCTCGATGAGAGGAAAAAAAATTTAAACAGTAATACCTCTACTACAAAGTGAGTTGTTGTCTGTAAACTTGCCTGTCAGCATGGCTGTGGTGAGCTGGAATGTGACTGCCTGAGAGCCCAGTGTGCAGGCGGATGTTTGGGAAGAGAGGACGCCATTTGCAAGAAGCCACATCTGTAAGCTTTCATCAAACAGCCCATGTTATCCTCATACATAGGCAGCGAAACTACTTGGAAAACTGTGCAAGCTTAAACTGCAACGCAAAGGAGAAATGGAGTTTGATTAACTGAAATCCAAAATGTAGAATAATAAAGTTACATTCTAAAGGTCACAGTCATTCTTTCATTTTCCAAAGTGCATTAAACAGAGATATGCAATTCAAAACTCATTGCATAATAATAATAATAATAATAATAATAATAAAAATATAACAAAACACAACTGAGATAATCATAAATAGTACACATTATAAGAGAAATTGTGTATAATTATAAATTAGTCAATTGTATTTATATGGGTTTATATTTAGCACATATTTAGTGGATTATGACGTAGAATTCTATATATATCATCACCTTACTTTCCATAAATAATTGCTTACGTAATTTTTAAAGATTTTTCAGGAAACACAAACTTCACCAGGAAAGTATTTGATGATTTAGGCAAATATGTCACTTTTGTCAAAAATGACTTTGACGAAAGTGAAGTTATTTTAGGAAGGTGACAGTATGTCCAGGATAAAACATTCATTCATTCATTCACTGCAGATGTCTGTGCATGTGACCATGCATTTATTAACTGTGAACTTCATTAGACCTACCTCCTGTCTCCTGAGTATGCGTATGTAGACATAATTCATTTTCACTCACACATACATACAGTATATTCTCCTCTCACATACATATGTTCTGACTCACACATATATTCTCACTCACACACATATTCTCCTCTCACATACACACACGCATATATTCTCAACTAAAGTATTATAATGTAAGAGAAGAATAAATGTGTGTAAGAGTGACAATATATGCGTGTGTGAGAATGAGAATATATGTATGTGAGAGTGACAATATACAGTATGTGTGTGAGAGAGAAAGAATAGTGGAAACAGAAGTGCTATAGTGGAAATGGAAGGCAGATCTTTTGTCACGCTGTAATTGGCTGAGAAGGAGCGGTAGGTCACGTTCAGCTCCTGACCATTGACAGTAAAAAACTATGGTCCTGACCAAGAATAGAAGGAGGCAACAAGGTGCCAATACCGCAGCAAGCAATAGGAGTATTAAAAAATATCCTCTCATCCCCTGAAACTGTCACATCGCTGTCATCGTGCCTTGTGCAGCACTTGACCCGTGCAGATGCAGCAGAAGTTGCGCACAGCTCGGTGGAAAGTGAAATGAGAGACCTTTTCAGACCTGCTGGCTCCCAGGGCGGATTAGCAGGAGCAGCTGGGATACATGCACAAAATGGAGGATTGCAGCAGTCTTTGCGATATCAAACCTAGAGACATTTTGGCAATTGGAGCACCAGGTCAAGGAAAAGGTAAGAACAGCTTACATGTTAGTGGAATGGTAAATTGACCAGATAAATGCTAACTAGCCTACTTTTGCTAATTTTCCGACCCCTGTTGCTAAGACATGCATTAAGTTGTCTGTGAATGCTCTCATTCCAGGTCATGTTTATTCTGTGCATTTTAAATCGAGGCAAGTGGACTTGGACTTTTTTCGAAAATGTTTTGCCACTCCCCAAGTGGCTTCGTCTCTTCTGCCACGCAGCTCCGCAGAAGTGAGGAAGCCACTCGGATAATACAATATCACGACACTTTCAACAAAGATGTTATCCTTCTTCCAACTCTGTCAAGCAAAGTCATCATCAGGCATGTACAAAGCAATGGCTACATGAACAAGTACATATACTCAGTGGGTTTGGATTCCAGAAATCCTGGAACAAGACAACAGTCACTGATCAAATAAGGGAGGCCTTTGGGGGAAAACTGTCAGCTGACATAAGGTATTCAAATTTATTGTGTCAAGTACAAATGTTGATATAAATGTAAAAGTACATAAAATAAAAATAAGCATCTTTCGTTGTTTCCAGTGGCAAAAGTTCCAATTTGTTTGTGGCTATTAGTGTTCTACTGTGTCTATCTTAAACAAGGAAAACAAACTGCATAAGTTTCAATGCATCTCATGTAATTTTAATTAATATGTAATTTAATATTTACCTCTTTTTTTCAGTCTAGAGTTTCTGATGGCATGTGGCAACAAACTGATTTCACCCAAACTGTGTGCTGGACAGGAGCTCGATGCAAATCTTATACTTAAATATAAAATATAAAAATTAAAAGCCTTATACATCGGACCATCAAAGCCAATTTTGGTATGATATATCACATTTGAATTCATCTGCTGAACACTGTAATAATAATAATAATAATAATAAGCCATAATCATACATGCATGAAGCTTAAATTTGTGATACTTTGTAATTAGTCATTTGTGAGGAAATGTACTTTTTTTTTTACTTGTACAGACTACTGCAGAGTTGGAATGTTTTAAAACACAAGATAAACACAGACTAAAACTGACTAAATTGGTAGCTGCTTAGTTGAATTAACTAAGGCCAATAACTAAAGGGGATACTGATATCTATGAGGGGTGCCACTTACAGCTTTGATAGCAAGAGTAATTGTTAGAAAAATAATCAGAAATGTTTGTGCTCCAGGTATTGAGTTTGCAGCTTAAGTTACATGTTTCTGAATGTTGTCTTTCCAAGAATGATGGTAAGAGCAGTGAGGACAACTATGAAGAAAACACCAGTTCAGCAAGGGGTATTTTTTTCCTTTCATTTTTAGTATATGTGACCTGGAGCGGATTTGTGCCAAAATGCGGCTGTTAGATACCTGACAATGCCATTTGGAGCCTTTCACACCAAGATATATTTGACTCTTTTCACTATTAAACATATAAGGCAAACAGATTCAACACGTGAATAATAATGGGACAGAGACATGCATTCAGTAGAAAAAGATAAATAACAGTTTATCAAAGAAACAGCTCAGTTTAAAATTGGTCAACTTGTCAGAGTAAAAGCACAATGTGTGCAAAAGGGGTATGCTGAAGGATAAAACCAGGTGAGTAGTGGCTGCCACCAGAAATTATATCAGTAGCACAAGTAATTGGCTGTCAAGGGTTGGTTACCTGTCCGGGATAAGGTGATGTCAACCACATGTGTTCAGGGGCCTGGAGCCTGTAGTCAAACATACACACACAACCACTAGAAGCCAGTGATTCAATCAATATGGTGAGGTGCAGTTTACCACCACAATATGTGGTGCAGTGCGTGAAATTGGACCCAGCAATCTGCCCGATGAACAGCTTCTCTATAGCTCTGATAAAGAGGAACAAAAAAAAGGAATTGTTACCAGCCAGACAGTTAGAAATAACAAATAAGGCTTAATGATAAGAATAATATATACTGAACAAACTACTCGGCCAGCCAATACCACATGGAACCAGGAGCAGGACGCCAGACAGAGGCCTCCACAGGATAATTAACAAAAAAAGAAGGAAATTAACATAAAGAAAGGCAAATGCAACCATAACATTTCATATCAGCAAAGCAGCAGCGGCAATCTGTCTTCATGTGTCTTGGACATGGCAAGGGATAACAAAGACAATGGAGACGCAGCCCTGGCGCCAGTACTCACCAGCCTTCTCTGTGTGGTTTCTATCTCCCGCGACTGTCATGCACACAAGCATTTGTCGGGTGCCTGCCCAGGACCTTCAGCAGAACACAGTAGTGCTAGCCGAAAGCATTCAGCAATCATCGGGCACCTTCCTAAATGTGCAGGAACAGCATATACCAAGGCCGTGGAATGTTCGACACCAGGACACCAGGCCTGCTTTTATAGGAAGTGGGTGAGTAGCCACTCGGCTGCTGGCTAGAGAGAGTGGAGTATGGGAACTGCAGAGGGACAAAACCCATGACAGTTACTCTGCCGGCCACATATACTGTATGTTGTGCTGTTTAGTATGTGTATCTTTTATACAACACATTTTTGTATGTGTGTGTCTTGTATAACTCAAATGGTCTCTTCTCCCATATACCCTACTTTGTAATTTACTTACCTATTTAAATCAAATAACATCAACCTGTCCAGGGACTACAGGTGGAAACTAGCTTCAGCTATAACCTGGCACAAACATCTCTCCTTTTGACTCTGTCTATAGGTCAATATATTGTCGTGCACTGTCCCTGCTCAAATAAAACCATACCCTACCATGCCATTGGAAGGTCATGGTAAGTAAAACTTTTGAAGACCTGCTAGTAACAACAGTACCACTTCAGGAGTATTTGGCCAGTGCTTGCTGCCTGAGTCCGTTACAGAGGTTGGAAGATAAGAATCTGCTTGCAGATGACATCCTGATGTTCCAAGTGATACACTGAGTGCGTGGTCTATTTCAGAGGTACATCTTTATCTATTTCGTAACACCCTTTCTAATTAAGTTTTAACTATATGACTGCTATTTAGGGAGGTTTTATTTCTCACCATTGGGGAGGGAGACAGGGTGATACGCAGATGAACCGTCATTCAGTGTTCATTGAAACACTAAAATCATTACAGTAAGTGCTGCAGAGGTGAACATAGTTAAGCTTCACTTCTGGAGTGACTGTAATTGATGAATAAATCAGCTGTTGTTAAAATGATGAAGATAGCTGACTTGGCTAATATCTCACATCAAATGGTTTCAGAACTAGAGAATTAGGACTGTTGATTGGTTGTTTTTTCAGGATTTAACACCCCCCCCCCCCCAGTTTTTTGACAAATCGCACCCTGGTTGTTAATACATGTATTTAAAAAGGCTGGGTAAAGGTTAAGAAGTACTTACAGTGGAAACATATTTCAGCACACATTCTAACAAATGTATTTGCTTGTATTTCATGTCATTGCAGTTCTACAATATATTGCCATAAAAAGGGAAGAAAAGAAAATAAGAAACCAAAACAAGACTTCTCCTTCAAACAGAAATTGGTCTCTTCCCGGTTCTTCTTCACCTTCCATTGTTAATTGTCTGCCTAGCTCTGCAAGGGTGGCTACGCACATAGTCAGGGCAGAACAGCGAGGGAAGTGATTCAGGCATGTAAGTATGGACAGACTAATGGATTACTGTTAATTAGGCTATCACTCGGGTTTTACAAATTTGAAAAAAAAATTGTCATGAAAGTCATATGCTGCTTTAAGTGTAAAATGGTTAAATGCATTTGGATTCATTGGGATTAGAGAATGAAAAAAATCTGTGACAGCACATATACTGGTTTTATAATGTTTTTAATGACCACATATATTAAATGACTCTCCAGAACATGTATAATAGTTTACTAGAGCGCTGATAAAGATGGTGCACACCAGACGTGAACTGAAATATGTACAGTAAATGTACCTCTGTAGATACGAGTAACTGAGTCTTGAAGGTCTAATAAAAAAGAAAAGTTTTACTTTTTGACCAAAAGTGAGTTATTTTACCCTTTCATGCATAGTGGTCACTACAGTGAACAGCCATCCTACAGCTGTTCTGTTGTACAGTGGTCCGTCGTTTATCGCGGGGGTTACGTTCTGAAAATAACCCACAATAAGTGAAATCCATGAAGTAGTCAGCTTTATTTTTTGCAATTATTATATATGTTTTAAGGCTATAAAACCCCTCACCACACACTTTCTACACTTTTCTCAGACAAGCATTAACATTTTCTCACATTTTTCTCTTGTTTAAACACTCTCAAAAAACTTGCAAACATACAGCACTTCAGAGTCACACTGCTAGCAATCGAACATTTAT
>JAPQRQ010000028.1:7936609-7949017 GCA_037367365.1 Apogon talboti
TATGTGTTTTTATAGTTCCAGTTGTAAAAAGTCAAACATAGTAACCACAAATTAAATAATAAAAAGCTTTTACTTAGAACGTGGGATTCATGATTTATGCTTAATGACATTTTTTTGGTCATTTTGTTTATTTTATGGTACTCAGATTTTGCTTGGATAAATTATTCCTATAATCTCTGAATTATGTGTCAAACATCATTTGATTCAATAATGCCTCAATTTCATCCAGTTCATTTAAAGCCACAATTTTGATAAAAAAATTAATAATCATGTCAAAATGTGATTTTTTTTATAAATTTTTTTGCTGTACAACTGAGATGAAACCTATGTTTTTCATGTAGAAAATTGTAGACTTCCAAATAAATTGCAGTCTGCTCTATTTTTCAGAAGGACAATGATATTGCTCTGGATGAACATTCAGAGTTAATGTTCATCCATGTTATGATATGCAATATTTCCACAATAAAATATTTCAAAATGACTGGACCTACACTGTACTTACATAAAATTCTACAATTTGACATTCTACTGATTTTTGGATAATTTTTATTGCGTTTGGATTATTGACTGGGATAACTGATAGTAGCATCAATAAAATAATCTCTACACCTGAGGCTGGAAAATTATTTTTTTTTACTATAATGACAATTATGTCTAATGTCAATCATTTGTATCATAGTTACTGTAGGTACTATATTCAAATCAACAATCTGTACTTAATTTAGAACTGTGTCAACACAAATATTTTTTTTCTGTAATTGTTTAAAAAAAAAAAAAAAACATTTAGGTGGTTGGACTAAATCCTCTGAAATGGCTCCTCTCAGAAATTAACTTTAAGAAGAAACACCAGACAGTGTAATAGATGACTTACAAATACAAACAGATACATAAGTAAATAAAAGACTGCTTTGCCTTCCTTCCCAGAGGGCTGAGAACCACAGTAACTATTACTCTTGGTCCTGATGTGGACAAGACCTGAATAAAATGGGAGAAACGGAGCAATGAGGAGACTTTACTTGTTGCTCTTCTTTCCAGAATGCATCGGAGGGGTGGTGTGTCGCTTTTAGTACCACAGAGGAAACTAGACTAGAAGAAATGTTCCTACCTCATAGTTCCTGCTATAAACCCATGTTATCCATGCTGTTAGTGCAATGACAATTTACAGTATTATCACTGGATAAGGTTAGGTGTTCTATTTGCCAGCATGTAAACATTAATAAAATGAAACTGATAAAATAAAAGGACAGACTTTAACAAACGCAAAATGGGGTCCCACTATTTTAGGTATGCCACACTTCTGTTTCCTGGGTGAGGATATAATGCACAGTTTGCACTTCGTCTTGTAAAAGGTTATATTATTTTTCAGAATTTGTATTAGGTCAGAATTCAAAAGTTTTTCATTTTTGCATGATTTTTAAAATTCTTACCCAGCCACTAAAATCAGCACATTTTAAACAATGGAAAATTACTACACTAGCACCCTTCTCAGAAGTGAGTAAAAAATACTCATTGACACATTTTAGTATTTAACATTTAGCCTAGCACAAAACACCACACCTAGCAAAAAAAATAATAATGCATATTAACCAGTGTTGCTGTTAATAATTGACATATGCCAGGCAGCGATGATATGAACCACAAAATAAATAAATCATCTAATTTTTATGTAGTATATTGAAAAAAAAAATGTTAGTGACTTTTGCATCAAAAAATATGGTTTGTTTACATTACAAACATGTCATTTACAGGGTTAAAAATATGACAGTTATTAACCATTTGGTATTTTTGTGCATGGCTCAAGTTCATGAAATACAAAACATTGTAAAAAAAAAAAAAAAAAACCCAAACAAACAAAAAATCCCCAAAAATAGTTAAAAACAAAGTGTATGACAAAAAGGTAACATTACTATACCACTGCGCAGATTACTCACTTTTGGTGGTTATGAAGGGCCTCTCTGGGCGGGATACAAAAGGGTAATAAAAGGCTTTAGGGAATTATGAATGGTGGCTTTTATAGTGATAATGGCAGTGAACAGTACCTTCAGCTTTGTTGTTGTTTGGAGAATCAGAGGTAACCTGTATGGAGTGCCTGATCCCTCAGATCCAGCTCTGACTCCGATCCAGCGCCGGTCCATGTTTTCCTACCATCACTCTCTGCTGGGGTGATTACTCCAGCCCTGCTTGGTCCCCAGAGACTCCAAACACACTTCAACACACCTCACACCGACTCATCCCCAGAGTCCCAGCAGTGGTCAGGCATGGAGGAGCTGGTCCTCATCCTCAGCTGAAGCCTGGCCGGCCTGAATGGATGGAGCGCTGCGCTGTTCTGGATGGACAAGCCGTGGACTGATAGCATCACGCCACGCTGACCGGAAACATTTTGACATGGAGTTTGGAAGAGTTTGGTCCAGATATCAGAGGGCAGTGCTGATCACCATGATGATGGTCAAGCTGGGTGAGCAACAAGTGCAGCTGAATTCTGTGGAAATAGATGCAGTAGATTTCAATATCTTTAGGGTTTATAACAGAACTGCAACCCAACAATTTATGTGTTAGACTTAATTTGATGGCAACGTCTTCTAGTTTCAAAAGTCCAGAGCAATGTTTTGGACTGTGCTTCTCCTGTATTTATTCTGTTTTTATTGGGTAGCATCAGGTGTCTGTAATACAGTTTCATCTGATTGTTAGTCCACGTTTTATTTTTCGTTTTGTCTGAGAATGAATCATTTGATCAAAATGCTCACAAAAATAACATCAACAACATCAGGAAGCTTACTTTTCTTATTGAAAAAGTTGATGTTTTCAACATCCAAATAATTATCTTGTCAAAATCTAACATTTACTGAACTCATTAATTAAATCCTTTTATTGTAGTGTTATTGTTGATGTTTTTCAAGTTATTTATTTAGAGTTCATTAGCTGGCCATGTACACGTGTCCCAAAATAATAATTTTATCAACTGAACAACTGCAAATAATGAAACAAGTCTGTTTTTGTGAATTCTATGCTTTCATTTCATAGCACTAAAAGTAGAGAAACTCCATTTTCTCTGACTTTACAAAGCACAGACATATGATTACAGCTCCTCCAATTATTTTACAACTGTAAGGATGTTCGGTTTTGGCTTTTGAGGGGTAACACGTGGCTGAAACATAAACTATTTTAAATTAAATGGCTGAAATCTTGAATTAATATGTGAAATCTAAACTATTTAGTAGTTTGTCACAGATGCAGCTTTTTGTTGGCATGTGTGTGAGCTTGTTTATGTGTCCTTGTGTTACGTATGTACGTATGTTCGTGTGTATAAAACCACAGCAAACCCCTACTCCTACCATCGTAAAGTACAGGTTTCAGAATGTTAACTCAAAAAAGATTTACTTTCGTAACTTAAGCATCTTCTATATGAGATAAGCTATGCTATAAAACAAAACCGGCCCTCCAAAGAGTCCAATCCGGCTCACAAAATGAATTTGCAAAGTGAAAAAATTACATAAAGACATTGACAGTCAAAGAGTGTCACTGAGTCTTGTATGTCTTCTTATGGAGTCACTGTGATCTGTAAGGTGTAATGTACATCTGTAATTCACACGCTTAGGCACAATATTGTTAAAATTTCACTTATTTTTCTTAAGAAATTTCAAGATGTTCATGGATTTACAGGTTATTCACATGTTTCATGGAAGGATAATTTGTAAATGTAAACATTTTCATACTGTAATTTTCCTTTTTTTAACAGAAAATTTTGGAATTGTCATTATATATAAGTTATTATGCTATTATTTTGCTTGCTTGAGATCAAATTGGGCTGTATGTGGCCCCTGAACTAAAATGCATTTGACACTCATGCTATAAATCATACTAAACTAATATAATGCTGTTTAAGTAAGTGGTTGTATGAGTTTTGAGCCCATGTAGCTCCAGTCCCAGTCCTGGGATGGGATTGGGCTGAGTTGTTGGGGGGGCACTGTGCGACCCCTGCACCTTAAGAAACCCTGTTGACCCATTTTTCCCGCGACCTTCATTTGTGCGAAGCGTCTGAAGCTCATTTAAAACGGTGGCGGACCCATGGCTGGGATTGGCTGGTTGGCATTGTTAAGGGTCTCCATGGTAACAAGCTGAGCGTCCGGCTGCTTGCTGCACAGATTTTTTTTTGTCTCTGTTTTGAATGGATGGAGAGATGGGTTTTAAGGAGCATGGTAAGAGACCTGGCAGTCTGAAAAGAAACTGGAAGCAGAGTTGAAGCGAGTTTGGGAGAAGTTTGCACCCATGAGCATTTATTTAAGCCTCAAAGACCCATAACTATTTTTCTTCTGCCTCCAAAATGATTTTTTCTCAACATTTAATCATTCCTAAGTCATTCATCACCATTTATTATACAGCACATTTAGTATTTTTCAATGAAAGTCTGATGTTTTTATGTATTTAATTTACTGATTTTGTAGTTGCTCATAAAACCTCAAAGTAAAAACAAAGGTTATTATATTAAAACAGAGAAAACTGAGGAAAAGTTGCATATACAATTAACTGAACATTTGTCAAAGTCCATGGATTTTACAGGTGAAGCAATGTTGTAAAAAATGACAATGTTTCCATGTTCACTATAGAACCTCTAAATGTCAAATGGGTTACATCTGATGCTGCTGTAAACCTGTAAAATTGCATTTTACCTGAATTATTTACACATATTAGTGAATTAGATAGGATTAGTGGTTTAAAAGTTATCAAACAATTTAGATGAGTAGATGTTTCTGGTCAACAGTGGTTGTTTAGGCCTTTAGGAGTGAAAGAAGAGATCTTCAACAACTTAATGTGAAAAAAGTAAGATGGATTTGAGAGAAAAGATTGTAAAAATGGACGACTCATAGTTTTAAATCAGCTGAACAACTGCACATTTAATAGAGAATGATCCAGAAGCACCGTCCTGCCTCTGTTCTTAAAGACTGCCACCACCAGATGATGCCCACAAGGAGACAAGTGCATTTCATCCTTTCAGAGGGAAGCTGTGACTAATTTGTTCAACAGTGTCTGAAACTAGCAAGGTAGTGAATGTATGTAACAGCTACAGCCAATCCTACAAAGTTCTGCTTTTTACACCTTTATATCTGAACATTTAAACACGAATAGATCATTGACAACCTATCCCAAAAGCTGTAACACTCATAGCCAATGAGCACAATCTAATTTTTTTACACACTTTTTGTAAACTGTACACATAAGTCTGTTTCTGAATGAGACTGCAATTTCAAGACGGCTATTGTACTTGTATATTTACAGCAAAGCTTAATGATATGTGGAAACCCAGTTTAATTCAGGGTAAAGAAAGAAAAAAAAATACTTGAACAGCTTTATTGAATAATGAATGTTGTAGACATAATGTCAGTGAACAGTAACTTCATCTGCATTCTTGTTTGGAGAAATCAATGAAACATGTGCAGCAGCAACTGTGCACACAAGTCAGTGTTTCAAATTAAGGTAGGAATTGAAAGAAGGCAGGAATTAGTTGTTTTTTTGGTATGGTTTTTAGGAAATGTTTTTGTTTTCTGTGACATTGACTGTATTGTTGAGGTATGAAATATGACAAAAGAGATAGATGATACAGTTAGATGTATTTTGCAAGACTTGCAAGACTTGTTTGCTTGTTTTCACGATTTGGTGTAAGGTTTTGTGTGTGGAGTTTTAAAAAATATCCCCTAGTTTCAAATGTAGTTTGAATAAAATAAAAGAAAGAAGAATTTTAAAGTAAAGGTTTAAGTTGCACAGCATTCATCTATATTTAATTACTCTGACTACTCCCACAAATCTAACTTTAAGAGGAAACACCAGATGAACAGTGTAATAGATGCCTTTGTCGCGGCTCTGAGGCAAACAGAAGGATGTACATCTCAGACTCACTGTGTAACTGTGACTGATTCAGAGACAATTTGTGCATTTTTTTGATACAAAGCATGGCAACCACCTGCTGTGGAGCTCCGTGAGCACAAAGCCCAACCCAGGCGGAGCTGCCAGTTGCTCGTGGTGATTCAATAAAATTCCTCTGAGCTCGACTTGTGCGTTAGCCAGGGGCTTCCCTTCACTCTGTGATTCACTGCGTCGCTGCTTCCTATGCCCTGCAGCTTGAGTTTGTATTGACTTTGTGTTGCTGTTGCCGTGACTGGGAGTAAACACTATTCCTCCTTCTACCCCCTGTACCTGCTAGGGGGTAAAAGATGTAGTCTCACTTGTAAATTCTGTTTTTATGAGGTATTTGAAGGGTTTCTGAGAAAATCTTTACAAAGTTTGCGCTTTCTTAGCAACGTGTGCCCTATAGTCTTTATGAAGAGAGGCTTCATACATATTTTACACAAACTATACATTGTCCTACATAAGTGGAACTATTTTAGTCTTATATTTGAGTGACTGATTTGGATGACATAAAAAAATAAACTGATTAGTTTAGAGATGTTTTGCAATTTGCTAGATGTGTTAAGAAAACCTAAATGTCTGCTTTAATAACTTTAATATCATTGAGTTGAGTTTAGGCAATGTATTATTTTGTTTTCTCTATGATAAAGATTTGCTTTTGATACAAAAAGTAGCTTTGGAAACATAAACTGCAGAAGTTCTTTTCACAACTTATTCAATTATATGAATTATCATGACTCGCAAATTTAAGCCATCTTTTTTTAAATATTTGAAAGCAGAAATACAACATATTGCCCCTTTAAGGATACAGCATGCAACATCTATGAACATTTGTGTGCTAACATGGAGTTTGTGTTGGACTTTCCAAGCTAACAGTGTTGCACATCATTTCCAGTATCGATAAGCAGACATTACACTAAAGCGAGCATGAACATCAACTATTGGATTTTTGTGGAAAAATGACCCGAGTTACACTGAAATGAAGCTTTTTGTCATATATGTGATACATGTAAATTTGTTTTTATTACATATTGTACCTTTAAAGTGGTATATTTCCTGTTGATACAAGCTAAAATATCTTCTGCAAAAATAAATCTGTTATAACTTTATCAGCTTGTGATCAAGATGACTAGGCCATGGCTCTAGTAATTAAAGCTGGACAAAAATACCTCTCTCTGAAAGATCTTCATCATGAAACGCTAACTTTATCAAAGACAGTGGCACCATTAGATGCAAATGAACTCCCTCTTTATTATCAGAGTCAGTAGTGGTGTATCTTGTTGTTTCAACTCTCTGAAGAGACCCAGTGCGATCTCTGGACAGTGTTGGCGGGTTGATCCTGACATCCTTCTACCTGCTAACAGACATCAGGATGAGTCACCAGCTCTGCTCAGTGTTATTGTTGGGCTGAGATGCTGGTACCAGTCAGTACCAGGGATCAGCCTTGTCCAGCCTGGGCCGTGATCTATAACTGCTCCATTACATGCGGGGGGGGATGGGCGGCGAGTGGGAGGAGCCGTTATCAGCTCCTTGGAATGTGTTCGGTGTTGATGGCGTTTGAGGTGAAAAGTGGAGGAGACTGTTTCTGTGTCTCTTAACCCACTTTTTGGATTCTTGAGATGTAGGTTTGTTAATGCATTGTGTTTGGCGCGCTGTGTGATACAGTATGTGGAAATAGAGTCAGGGTTGTGAGTTTTACAGATTCTGAAATACTGTATCTGTTCTTATTTCCGACTCATTTGCATTCACTGATAAACACTTTGACTCCACTTTCAATAAACCTGACAGCAGCTGCTGCTAATGAAATCATATCAGTGAAGACAAGGGTTTTCCTACAGTGTTTCACTTTCTGTTTTAATGTTCACAGCTGTATTAAACACAGACTTTAATAGATTTTAACAGTAATAGCACAGACAACAAATCTAAGAGTCTTTGCTAGGACTTGCATTTATTGTCATCTTGCTAATGTTTAATATTATGTCACATTTATACAGACATCTTGTTAAATTTTGCACTTGTTACAATAACAATAAAGATATTTTATGAAACTAACATAACATATTTGCATAAAAAGTTGCATGTCTGAAAACAAATTAAATGAACAATGAATTGTAAGATTTGCATTCGTAAATAACTAAAAGCATTGGAAATACTGGAGCTTGATAACACAGGTCTACAAGTAAAATTCCTCCAGGATAAAAGTTGTAAAACTTAACCAAGTTAAAATGCTGGTTGGCTGTAGTTCCCAGATACAGTCTTGAGTCCAAATGTGAAATTGTATGAATTAATGAGAGAATGGGTTTTACTCCAGAGGAATGTTTGAGCTACCAGATCTACTTCAAAACACTGTCTGCACATTACCATACATTCACTTTACAGGTTCTCTATACTGGAATATTTATGAATTTATTTTAGAAATGGACATAAATAAATATACTGCATATGTGGAATATCACTTTATCATAGACATTGAAGACATCAGTTAACCAGCACTTTTGTCATTTGTTTTCCAATTAATCTTATTAATGTATGTAAGATTTTGCACATTTAATTTCTGAGGTAGATAATTTATAAAAGAAAATTTAGACCAGTGTAATTATATGTGTAAGTTGAAATCCTATCATAACCACATAGCTTAGGAAACAGATCTTACCATTTAACAGAACAAGTTAAATCAAAATTCAAACTCTTATCATGATGAAAAAAATGTCAGAATATAAAAAAAAAGCTGCTCAGAGCCTGATAGCATTTCCTTTAGTTCTAACAGTGGCCAAACTTACAGTATGTTTGGGTTATAATCATTATCCTGGAGCTTGGTGCCAGCAGAGGAAGTACAAACAACATAGCCCGTCTCGGGGTTTATCAGGTATGGAAAGCATCGAGTTGAAGTGAGATACTGATGTGAGCGGGGTGGCTCAGTGTTACAGCAGATAAAGGAAGTGATAACAGTTGCATGTGAGGAACTGAAGGTGTCAAAGTGGATGCAATGGGAAAAGAGGAGTTGAGGTGTTGCCAGGAAGATACAAACACATAACAGGGATGTTGGTGATGACTTGGAGCACAGTTTCTGCAACCTTACTGTAATTTCATAGCATCCTATTGTAGGTAGGCTAGTGTAGAGTGTGATTACTTCTGCTTAGAGATGTTGGAAAAAGAATACCAACAATTACAGGGTTATCTTAATTTTAGTTAATTTAAGACAAATAGGTGTGGATGATAGTAAGGATGCTTTGCATAACAAGTATGCAGAATACTGTACAGATAAACGTGTCTTATTCCACCTTTACTGTTGTTGTTTTCAGGGTTGAAATTGTCATTTATTTCTCATTATCTTTTCTTCTAATACAACAAGAAAATACAGGAAATGTGTACAACCTTTTAAGAAACACACAAAAAACTGAAGTAAATGTGTTGTAAAGGTTAAAGCCACTATTTATTGTGACCTTTGACCCTACGACAAGAAGCAGCATAAACAATTAGAAACATCTGACATTGTTGAATGAAACCTGGCATAAAACATCAGAAAATTAATACAGTGAATCTCATATTGTCTGAACAAAAGGCTTAAAGACATGTTAAATGCAAAGGAAGGTCACACTAAATATGACACTTTGGTTTACAGAAGCTGTTTTTCCTGCTGTACATACTGTATTTCACATATATCCAGATTGGACCTCCCTTGCGGACTAATGAAGGAATATCTTATCTTATCTTATCTTCTCTTATCTTATCTTTTCTTGCCTTATCTTACAGAGACGGAGAAATGCATATGTGTGGTCATTAAAACGTTACTAAACCAACAAACATAATGATGGACCAGGACTTTTACACAAAAAGGTTTGCACAAAAAAACAAGGTGTGAACTTTCAGCTTTAATTCAAGACATTTAACAAAAATATTACATTAACATATGTGTGGTCATTAGAACTTCACTAAATCAACAGTAGTGTATAGTTTTCAATTCAGTTTTGGAGATACTAGAGGGTAGAATAAAACAAAATAATTTATTAATTTCACATTTTAACTCAAGACTGTATCTTAGAAACTATAGCCAACCATAATTTTTTTTAAACTTAATTTTCCTTTATTAGTGACTCAAACTTAAAGTTTCAGTACTTTTATTCTGGAGGCATTTTACTTGTTGACCAGTGTAATGGGCTGTAAATTAGAATATATAATAATGTAATTATAATAATAACAACTGCTCATCTACTGTTATTGTACTCAGTAGCATCATGGTTACATGCTGAATTTACCTGCCCAAAAAATGGTAACAAAATCACCTTTAATTCAGTATCTGTGTTGAATCAACAGCTGGTGTCATGATACATCCATGGCTGGTAATCTGGGCTACATCTTTTAGAATTCTGGAACTGGTCACATGACAGGGACTCAGCAAATCAGGGAAGGATTTGTACTGACCAGTCAGGCAGTCAATGTGTGTTTTGTTCTAAACTAAACAGGGTCAGCTACAAAAGACCAGAACTAGTGTGGACACCAGGTGTAAACGCAGCAAAACAGGAATTAATACTGTTGAATATTTTGTTTAGAACTATATCAGCTTGTTTAACATACGCTGTGGCCTATGGCCTTTGAGAAATGACTTGAGAAAAGACTATCACAACAGTAGTGAGTGGTAATTTCATTGACAACGCTGACATCTGCAAGCATGGTCGTCTAAGAAGTTTACTTTCAACACCATCTGCTGTGACCTTAAGTCCAGAGGAAAGGGCTTTCTACTCGTCGTTACTAGATTGGTTTCCGTTTCTAAGCACCTCTAAAGGTCAGAGTTAGAGATAGACCACTGTATAAGCCACAGGTAATACAGCTAAAGCTTATGGTGGAAGATGTGCACTGTGTCAGCCAAGAAATATTCAGTTCACAGAGGGTTTATACACTGTGCTCATTGACAGGTACAGTACCTTCACAGTAACAGATGAGCCACTTAGAACAGGGGAAAAATTTCAGTAAATTTGAGTCAGATGACACATAGATGTAGGGGGTTAATCTGCACAAATCCCATGCAAATGAGATTTTTCATAGGGACTTTTAACAAGAAATTCAAGTAGATAATATTTATAATGCATGTTTGGATAGAGTATTCCTGGTAAAATGTTGCAGTGCACAGTTTTAACCATTAAAGACCAATAATTATTTTAGTGGCAGCTTCCAAATTAGATTTTCCTCTATGTTTAACATTTCATAAGTGACTTATCACTGTTTACTATAATTACAATGATGTTGTTATCTTCTGTATTTTGCATTTTTCCAATGAAAATTTGATACTTTCCTACATATAAAATTTACTGGCCATACAGATGTTCATAAAAACTAAGTAAATGTAAAGGTTATTTTATGAAAACAGGGAAAACTGAAGGAAAAGTGAAATATATCATTGACTGAACAAAAAATAAAGTGCCAGACTATGTGAGTTTTACTGGTGAATCAATGTTGCCGAAGATGACAGTGTTTCCATGTTCACACTCTGCATTTTACCTGCATTATTTACATGCATTGATGGGATTAGTGGTTCATAGGTTATTAAACATTTTAGATGAGTAGATGCTTTTGAGTGTTCAGGTGTTTATGAGTTAATATCAGTGGTGTGTTGTGTTCCAGGCCTACTGTGTACGGCGGCAGCAGATAAGTGTCTGTCATCTCCCTGCAACAATGGCGCCACTTGTCTTGATCATCTGGGTGAATATGTGTGTCTATGCCCTAAAGGACCTGTGTGGTTCACAGGCAAACACTGTGATGAACTGTTTGATCCCTGTGTGGAAGCCCTGTGTGCCAACTGCAGCAGTGTTCTCGGGACCGACAACTTCACTTGTCATTGCCCAGATGGCTTCACTGGCCTCAACTGCACCCAGGACATAGATGAATGTCATGACAACCCCTGCACAGGCGTCCGGTCCCTTTGTGTCAACAGAGTCAACGGTTATACATGTCACTGTCCCGTTGGATCTGGAGGAGACGACTGCCAGGAAAACGTAACCACATGCTCAGAGGGAACCTGCCGGAATGGTGGCACCTGTGTGGACGACCTGGACATGGGACGCTGGTGCCAATGTGCCGCTGGTTTCCAGGGGAGGGACTGCGAGGAGGACATTGATGAATGCCAGTCAGAGCCCTGTCAGAATGGAGCCATCTGTAAAGACGGGGTCAATGCCTACCAGTGTTTCTGCGTGCCTGGGTTTCAAGGCTACCACTGTGACTTAGACATCAACGAGTGCGCCTCCAGACCCTGTCAGAACAACGGCACATGTCTGGACGAGGTGGACCACTACAGCTGTGACTGCGCTCCAGGATTTAAAGGTTTGGTCACTATTTTATTCTCTTTACTGTTTTGGTTTGTGTTTTTGATTCAACTCATTACAGTTATTATCCAAGTTCTGTAGTCAGATCTTTTTTATACTTCTACTTGTGTGTAGTGTCTATCTATCTATCTATCTATCTATCTATCTATCTATCTATCTATCTATCTATCTATCTATCTATCTATCTATC
>JAPQRQ010000028.1:7958682-7981519 GCA_037367365.1 Apogon talboti
AGAGGCCATGTAAAGCGCTTTGGGCACCATTACAGTGTGGAAAAGCGCTATATAAGAAGCAGTCCATTTACCATTTATAGTGACAAATGTCTGCATTACCATGGCAGCAACCAATTGTACAACATTTTTTGATGCATCAGCAAACAAAGGAATGAAAACTTCATGATTCCCTTAGAACGAGTCCAACCCACCAGTTGAGAATGTTGGTATCAGGACACATTAGGATAGTTCATGTGTGTGCATTTACCTGTGCAGGTTATGAAGGAGAGAACTGCCAGGTGGATATAGATGAGTGTGAACAGCAGCCCTGTGAGAATGACGGACAGTGCTTCCAGCGCTCAGATGACCTGCTCTACAGGATGTTCCCTGAACTCAGCACAGCCACCTTCAGCTATGAGGAGGCGGCGGGATTCATCTGCCGCTGCCTGCCAGGATTCACTGGTAAGATCATAAACACAGATGACAGATTAAATGAAAACCTGGTGAGAGAATTTAATCTGTTGAATCAATGATTGTGTTATAGGAGATAACTGTTCAGTCAATGTGGATGAGTGTGGGTCTGCTCCATGTCAGCATGGAGGACACTGCCAGGATCTGATCAACTCTTATCAATGTGTGTGTCCAGATGGCTTCACAGGTAGGAGAACTGTCTTATTTTAACACCATAAGGAATCTGCTATTTTTTAACCAACATGTCTTTACAGGGCTGTTCACCCTTTAAGTCAGCGATTCCTAAATTTTTGAGACCCAAACCAGAAATCTGATGTCTTTTTTTACACGTTTTTGATCTTTTACACCATTTCTTTTTATCATTGCATCCTCATTATGTCACTTATTTTACAAAATGTTTTCCTTTTTGTATAATTTGATGTAACCTCTCATGTAAAGTCTATACTATTCAAACCACATGACTGTGTTGACGTCAAAACTCGTCCACTATTTTAATTATTAACATTAATACCTATTATCATATTGTTGCCATGAATTTTTTTGTACTCCATCTGCATTGCCGATCAGAGATATACTTTTGAAATATTCATTTGTTATTTATTTATTTTAATTTTTCTAGATTTCAGTCAGCTTTACAAGCGCATAAGTTTTAGTTTTACTTTTCAGTCACTTCATGTAGTTTCAGTGTGAGTTTTACTGTTTATTAACACTCTTTAAGGTCCCAGATTGTGCAAATTTGCTCAATTTCATTGAACTATATGGCCTGTTGTTCATTGTTTTCTTGCATTTAATTTTTATTTTTGACTGAATTATTTTTTCCTACCGGTTTTAGTTTTAGTCTTAGATTTTGGTAACTATAAGAACTAGCAAGCAATAAAGGAAATGTGATTCTAGGACAGTTGTTGACTGTTTGCTGTGTTTCTTCTGAAGCTTTCTTAAATACATTACATCACATAAAATGCATGACAAAGTCCACATAAAAGCCCTTTAAACACATTTTTACATTTGATTGGATCTGATTAAGCTGTTGTATCTTTGATTGTTGGAATACATTCTACTTTCCCTTTACCTCCTGTTTATTTTTATTAGTTAAATAATTTAGTCGCTGCATAACTTCTTATCATCCTACAGTAGGACAATAAATCTGAGATGAACTCTCCGTATGAGTCTGTGGCCAAACAATAAAGGGTTAATCTTCTTCCTGCTGATCATTCCTCATGACCAGCCAACGTATTAATTCCTAATTAGAGGAGATTTGCTTGTAAATCACTCAAAAAAGAAGGAACTTCACCAAAAAGTTGCTCTTTGCATGTGGAATCTGAACTCAGGAGTGAAAAATTCAGCCTCGGTCTATGCTCAATGCAACCACAAGTTAATTTGCTAATGGTGTTACAGACCTGGGATGTGAAGACCTCGACAGGGCATGGGACAGGAGGGGATAAGAGGGCATATGGTATGGAGTAACACAGCAGAAAACAAAGCCAATAACAGGTGCCATATGTCAGCCGTCCATCATGGGCATTAAACTGGGGGTCTCCTAAGAAATTTGTCATGGGGGAGGGGAGATTACAGCAAAGCTGCTTAAGAGCCTAATTAAAGCCCAATGAAAGAAACTCAATATACTGTATAACACTGTGAGCAAATCACTGGCTTTTTTTCCTCCAAATGATCTTCACTAAACTATCCCAGTGTGAAGTGCTGTAAACATTTCTTATATGTGCAGTAACAAGCACAAACGATAAAAAACTCAGAAGTGAGTAAAAATATGATCCTAGTAACACTGGCATGAGGTTGAATCTCCACATGTGTGAGGTGATCGGTTGATGAACCCCTTGCATTAGCCTTGTTCCTCTGCTATAGTACAATAAGCTGCAACGAGAAGCAGTGGAGTTTGTCTGACCTGGGGTTTAAAGTGTGATGCATTTTGTCAAAGGAAGATAAATAGTACAGATATTGAACTCAACACAGACATAAGTTTGTTTGTTCAGCTGTAAATAAGCCAGATTCCTCAAATCACACTTAGCATGTTCAGCAACAGGTGTGATTTTCATACTATAAGTTACACATAATCCATATGTTTTAACATTTTTTTTGCTTTGTTTTTTTTGCCATTGAAGTCTCCTGTGGAAAAAAAATGTATGTAGAATAAAAATACATCTCAGACAAAATACGAGGTAAAAGCAGATGCTAAGATTACTCATAAAAATAAGATAAATATAAATTATTTTTTTAAGAAAAAAAAACAATGAAAAATGTTCTTAAAATTTGCTGTCTTAGAGAGGGTTACATAAGGTAATTATGTATTTTAGGGTCTGAATGATGGCTTAAATGTTTTGATCACATTTCTGTCTGAGTAGTTGCAATAAAAGTGTAATTCATAGACTGTAATTGTTGTATTGATATATTTAGAATTTCAAAGATTTTCACCTAATAATAGCAATTTCACAAGTCAAACATATTTTTTGTCTTAACCTCCTAGGACCCACTGTCCACATATGAGGACAAGAAATTCAAAGCTTTATAAAAAAAAAAAAAGAAACAACTGTCCACTGCAAATGACATTCCATAAAATTTTTTAAGAATGCATCTGAAAAAACTGTTGCATCATGATGTCTCCAATATAAGCAATTATTTAATTTAAAAAAAAGCCAAAACTCAAATTCCTGTGGGGCTCCCGGGTCGTAGGAGGTTAATCTTCTCTCTTCATACCATCATATTTTCATAAATTTAATATCTAATTGGAACTAATGTTTTTATTCCACCAAACAACTGAACAAATGAACACTGAAAAAAGAAACCCAAACAAGTGACTCATTAATTTATGAATTTCAAACACTTTGTCAGTACTATACCATTCTCATTTTATTAATATTTGACTCACAATTATGCATCATATCCTGATACACAGACATATTTTATGCAATTAAACACACAAATCTTCCATATTTGGGCTGTTTTTGAGTGTCTGAAGAAAATATTTTATTATTAGGTCAGGTTTATTTCTCCCCAGAGATGTTAATTCTAATTTGATATATAAAAAATCACAGTGAATGTGACTCATAAAAGTTCCAGAAGTAGGAGGACGTATTTGACTGAAGGTGTGGGAACCTAAAAAATGAAGAACTATGGAGTTAAGTTGTAGTGTAATACAAAGAATGGCCACTAGATGCTGCTCCAAAAGCCTCAACTCTCATAGTCTTGCACTGAACTTCTCTCTCAAAGTCATTTTTTTTTTTTTTTTTTTCCAGGAGTAATTTTGGTCTCATCCATTTTATTTGGACCCTCTAATAAATGGTCTGATCCATCTTTAAAAAAACTTATCTAGTTATGGGATCTCAAGGCAAATACATGCTTCGATGTCTGTTGTGTTGGACTTTGATTGACAGATCGTTATGTCAGCTCGAGATATTTTAAGAGTTTTGGTTTAAGTTAACAACTTTTTTTTTTTCTTAGCACACACCTCCACTGTAGTTGTGATGAAAAGGTTTCACTAATAAGACTGTAATGTTAGTGCTTAGCATTAGCTCACCTGTGATCTCTCAGGCTCAAACATGGTCCAAATATGGTCACTTCTGGCACCAAAAAGCCAATGTAGTGACTGTCCAGAAAGCACTGGGTGATGTCACAGTTCCTCTGTCCATTAATTACATGCAGTCTGTGAATGGGCCGTCGGCTCAGGCCTGACCCACCTGGAGCCCTGAACCTCCAGCGCCTCCTGTGGGTTGATTCCAGCAGCTCCTGCCAGCAGGAGCAGGGAGGGGACTGCAGCACTGCATTCCTCTTGTCAACACTGACAGGAGCCAGCTGGAGGCTGGAGGCTTACTGCTCTACTCCGGCTGGGCTGCAGACAGGAGAGGAGGAGGGGGAGTGTTGGAGGGGAGGGAGGGAAAGAAAAGGTGGGCAGGGCTGGTGTGTAATCACTCCTGCCTGAATGCCTGGTACAGTGTGGAGGAGTGGAGCTACTTCTGCTGTGTAAGCCATAGGCAGAGGGCGAGAGAGGACTTGGACGTGTCACTTCTGTCATAGCGCAGTGTGAGGAGTGTGTTGGCTGTTGACTCGGTGGATCATGGGGGGAGGCAGGTTGGTGCTGTTGCTGTGCTGCTGCTGCTGTGGGCCCTGGTGGCTGACAGGTACAGTATGGTACAACACTTTTTAATGCTACATTAACAATGAACAAAGTTGTGTAGTTGTGTTTGTGCATGAGGGTGGAGTCCTGGCACAGAGGAGATGAACAGCTTTAGGGTTCTTTGGGTGTAGAGTTTTTTAAAGGACTATGTTAATGCAACTTGACTGCTGCTGCCGGGGCTTAATATTGAATGTGGTTTGATGAGGCGGATACTATGCAGTGTTTGTCGCACTGGGTTTTCTAGGAAATGTGGTGCAATATATCACTGTCTAGTTGATGCAATTAATTTGACATGACTGGTTTAATTGCATTAGGGAAGAACTCCAATCTAATTCACCTGGAACTGTACAACTGTACAAATGGCCATTTCCTTCAGTCATTTCCTTCGCTGCAAATGACACTGATGGAAAACTTTTCCTCCTAATCTGCCCCTGCTTGTTTTTATGTGTTCATCTTTGTATCTATTATGTACATTAGTTTTAACTTCCAGGCATCAAATGCTACCCCTTGGTGTCTTGACACTGATTTGATTGAATTCTTTGCTGAAAATGACCTATGTCCACAACAATCTATTGAGCAATTTGTATCAGCAGTGAAAGAATGGATGGATTAATGTGGTTAAAGTAGCTGAAGCAAATACAGTAAAGTTTTCTGCAGTACTAAACTGTGTCTAACCTTCCAGGTGTGCACTGTGAGGTGGATATCAACGAGTGTGACAGCAACCCCTGCCAGAACGGTGCCATGTGCGAAGACGCTGCCAACTCCTATAGATGTCATTGTCCCGTGCCAGAGCCTGGCCAGGAGCCCTGGGGTGGGCGAGACTGTGACGTCCGTTTGGTTGGCTGCCAACAGCACCAGTGTCAACACGAAGCGTCCTGTATCCCTGTGCTGACCGACAACAGTGAGCACAGCTACATCTGCTTATGTCAGGCTGGCTGGTCCGGAGAGCACTGCAACACCTCCACCACATTCTCTTTTAACTCTGACGGCTACGTCCACGTGCAGCTGCCTGTTTTCAGCAACAGAACAAAGCGAGAGGCTGATGAACAGTACCATGGTCTCCAGATGAAGCTCAGGTTCAGAAGCACCCTGTCTGACATGGTGCTGTACTTCCGGGGCTCTGTGGAACGCTATGTGTCCTTGGAGCTGGTTGGAGGGTTGGTCCAGGCCAGGGTGAAGTCAGTGAAACCTCTGCAGGCTATCTATCCTGTGTCAGTAAACGATGGGGAGTGGCATGAGGTCACGGTGACCATGGATGAGAGGCTGGTCCTGGTTGTAAAAGGACCAGGCTGTTTGGAAGGATGCCAGGTGAAGAATGAGGGATACAACCATCTGATCTTCCTCCAGCCCAGCTCCTTTCAGCAGGTCTACATAGGAGGGGTGCCACCAGAGTATCTGACCCATACATCCAGCGGGAGGGGCTTCATCGGCTGCATGGAAGATCTTCAGGTTGATTCTAAGCTGCTGCTGCCTCAGGACCTCATCAGAGAGGAGAACAAGGGCTTGGAGCTGGGATGTACCAAGCATGACTGGTGTCAGGATGACCCCTGCCGCCAGAGGGGGGATTGCATGGACATGTGGGTTCGTGCCAGTTGTCGGTGTCGTCGGCCTTACTTTGGAGGGCAATGTCAGCAAGGTGAGCATACCTGCAGCATACCTCCACAAGAATACAGTGTAGATAGTACAATCAACTCCCATCAGTGCACAAGAAGTATTTGTATGCTGTACATAAAACCACTTGACAGCATATTGTTTTAAGTTTTTATTTAACCTTTAAACATCCACGTAGTGACAGCTTCCCATTTTTAGGTGAACTGGTGTAATTTAGGTTGTGGTTTAGCCACAGTCTAAACATATAAACTACAGCATATTTGCTTTAAGTCAAGTGTTATACATATTATACATATATATATATTGTTGAGCTCATTTTACTTAATATACTTTTGGTAGTTGGATATCTTCAGTAATGCATCATATTTTATAAGTCCCATGAGAACCATTTAATCAGAAGATCAGGTGTGTTTTCAGCTTTGTAAAGTGCATTTTCTGCTAAATTCAAAATGTCTTAAATCATTTTAAAAAGGAGGATAATTCCCTTAACCCATAAATTAACACATCCTTAAATATCACAAGCGGTCAGATCAACATATCTGAGGAGGAAAAATCTGAAAACAAATAGTAACTAAAGCTGTCAGACAAATGTATGGCGTAAAAAGTACAAGATTTACTTCTCATTTGTGCTAAGGGAAAAGCATAAAACAAAATAAAAAATGTTCATCGAAGAACAAGTACTTATAAGTACCTATAACCTGAAGTGACTAACATCAGTGTGCTGCGTCATGTTCTCTGCTTTCACTAATAAATCTGTAAACACTTTGTCAGGATGGAACTGTCTGATCCAGGTTACATTGTAATTTAATTGCCTCATATTGTTTGACACTGAGATGTCAGGAAGTGATGATCTGGAGGATTTCTGTAGTGTAGCAATTAAGTTTTCGATCCTCCTGTGATAAAATGAGCAGCGAGAGGTAAAATAAATTCAACAGAGATTGCACCTGGGAGAAAAACAACTGAACTTTCAGGCACTTTTCTATTACAGCCTTCAGAGTTTTGAAGTAATAAATATATCACAAATATATAAATGCATTCATATTGTGATTACTCAGACAGATATTTTTATTGTTATGAGTCATGGTTTTAGTTGGGATGGTAATTTTTACAGTTTCACTGAATAAACTCCCACTTGTCTTAAGAGAATATGATTTGTATGCTATAATGTCTCTATAGCACCACACACACAATGGTATATTGTCACATTTTACCTTTATCAGTAAATAATTGTTCTTAATAGCCTGTCCTTGCAAAAGTTTGTTATTCTGTACATACAGAATGGAGTTACTACTGGCTAATGCGAAAAAGTCTTTCCGCAGTCAAAGCTACAAACATAAACACATTGCTATAAATCACTTATGTTCTGAGTTTTTTCTAAGACATTTGCTGGTTGTCTATTGCTCAGACTCATGACCTCCAGAGCCAGAATGTTGCAGAAAACAGTGGCATTTCAGAGACTCAAACAACACATCTGATATCACTGAAAAACTGAGAAACTGCATTTTATGTGAATTATCTAAATGTATTGATAGGATTTGTGGCTCAAAAGATTTAACATTTTTGATTAGCTTTTGATCACCTGTAGCTGTTCAGGTCTTTGTGAGTTAACTAATGAACTGAAGAACAGACATTTTCATGTACTTTAATGTGATTAAAACTCCAACAGGAATATCAGGCACAATAACAATAATGCATCTTGCATGTGTGAGTATACTTAAGATAATGACTGTTCTGTTCTCCCAACCTCCCCCTCAGAGCATCAATCCTGGACTTTTGGTCATGAGAATACCACTAGCTATGCAATTTTCAGCATCACTGAAAACCATGGAGAGAACTTCACCATCTCCTTTCTCATGCGCTCACTCAAACACAACGGCCTCCTCCTGCAGCTCCGTCGAGAGGGGAAGCCTTACCTGACTATCTACCTAAAGGAAGGCACTGTCGCCGTCTACAGCCCGCACACCACGCTGCTATCCGAAGCCAAGTTTGTGACCGATGGTAACAACAATCTGGTGACGTTAAAGGTGCATTACGGCCATGTGGTGTTCCCTAAAGCAGGGAATCATCGCGCCTTGGGGAATGTGAGCATAGAGGCAGGTGATGAGGCGTATGTGGGAGGACTCCCTCCAGGGAAGAATATGAACGCATGGGGTGGAAACTTCAAGGGCTGCCTGCAGGACATACGGGTGGACCACAGGCATCTGTGGTCTAGTCAGAAAACCACTGTGGATTATTCAGACAGGACTGAAATTTATCTCGCCAACACTGAGGACAATGTGCTGCCAGGATGCCAAAGTGATGACACATGCAAGGTAAAAAATGTGATTAATATCTTCACATACAGTATTCCATTCTATTTTTTTTTTACATTACCATGAGTGTTTTATTTGTGTCATCCAATATCTAAAAGTATAATCCATATGTGTAAGTGTTGGTTAGGTTAAGTTCTCTATTTATTGTGGTCCCTAACCCCGTGACAAGAAGCTGCACAAACATTCAGAATCATCTGACATTTTGATTGTCTGTACAAAGGTGTTTCTTGCTGTACATACTTCACATATACTGTATCCAGATTGGATCTTAATACAGAAACTGAGAAATGCATGTATGTGGTTAATTTGACTTCACTAAACCAACAAATATAATGTTGGACCAGGAATTTTGCATAGAATATTGACTAAAATCCCATTTTTTTGACAAATAGTTTAAACATGCCTTCAGAGCAGCACTATACTGTAAGACAGGCTGGAAACTAAATTAAAGGTATTTTTCTCAGCAGTAGATAATCTGAGTTGTATTTTGCCAACCTCCACTGGTGGATCACTTTTATTTGAGGTTGAACAGTTTAAAGAAATCATTGAAATAACCGAATTTGGACCAAAGTGTTGGTCTGGAGGATGAAGACATTGTCTGTTATTAAGCTTTAATGGAACAAACACTAATGTGTTTCTGCCAGTTTATGGATCACACACTGCATTCGTAATAATCATGTTAGCTTCCCCGAGTACTGTCTGATAGCTCGACTGTGCTGTATTGCCTCAACCCTATTAACATTGATCTGACTGTGAATCCCTTTGATCTGCAAGTTACCGCTCAATCTTCCCTGCAGCTTTTACCTCTGCGGTTGTATCAGGTGAGAGATTTCACAAGTGATCAACTAATCCATCCATCTGTGCTTGTCTGTGCGCAGGATGAGCCTTGTTTCAACGGCGGACGCTGTCAGATCACCTGGAATGACTTCAGGTGTGACTGTCCAAGCAACTACTCAGGCCGGCTCTGTGAGACGCGTTTGTGGTGCATGGAGAATCCTTGTTTTGACGGCGTGCGCTGCGTAGACCTGCAGGACGGATATGAGTGTGAGTAATCCTTCGGCGAGTCAAGCCAGGTCGTGTCATGTTTGTTTGTTTAGTTCTTAATTAGATTTACAGATCTGAAATGTAAGGGCCTTTAAATGGAGAGGACAACTTTCCAACATTAGACCCTCACTGACCTGTGTAAACAATAAACCACTGTTTATTGTTTACACAGGTCATATACTGGTCATTCTATTTTTGCACTATTTATTTATTTATTCTGTTGTTTACATTCTGTTTTATCGTATTTATTCTCCACTGCACTATATTGCTTTTTAACTTGTTTTTATTTATAGAGACTATATTTTATCTGTGTAATCCGGAGCCAAGCAACGACATTTTGTTGCCAAATTCTCACTACTGTGTTTTTTTGTGCAATGACAATAAAGGAAGTCTAAGTCTAAGTCTAAGTCTAATCATGTGGAAGAAACTCCATGACCTCAACAGTCAGACTGCAGGGTGGAAGTTCATCCTACAGGATGTTCACAAAGTCTTTACAATTTTTAAAAAGTATTACAAAAGCAACTGATGAGATATTTTAATCAGATTTGTTTTATGTACTCAGTGGTTCTCAAAGTTTTTAATCACATTGCAGGATCATATGCAATCAAATCATTGGTCCATTTTTCTTCAATGAGTGATTAATTACTGAAAATGCTTACCTTGAATCTTTGACTGAATATGTGGTGCCACAACTGGATGACCTTCAACCAACCATCATTTCGAGTAAGATGGTGCACCGCCACATTGGGGACTGCACAGTGGTGGCATCCTAAATGAGACATATCCAGACCTCGTTTACCGCTCCCCTGGATTTCTTTCTATGTAGTTATGTTAAATATGTCATGTATCGAACAAAGATACGGGACATCATAGATGATGACTGAATAAACATAAACCTGAACCTGAACCTAAGCATCAAATACCTAAAGCCAAAGGTCACTGATGCCATTGCTACCATTGATGTGGCTATGCTACAGCCAACATGGCAAGAACTGTCTTGATGTGCTTCGTGCAACTAAGCATGCCCATATAGAGGTGTATTAAATGAGGCAAAACAAACCTTCAGTATCTACTTTTCCTTTTGGAAAATTTTCCACAGATTTATCTATTCATTTGGTTTTGTAATAAATGTGTTAAATTGTAAAGAGACTTTATGGACAGCCTGTATAACAGATTGAAACATAATAACATATATGGAAGAAATGAAATGAGAAGCGTGACACAAGTAAAAAAACAAAAAAAATCTCCAAAAATAAACCTTGTGGCAAAAAATGACACAGACATTTATTTTAATACGCAATCAGTTTTGTAAACCACAGGTGAAACATAATAAAATGGCTTTACGTTGTGTTTGCATTATTTATAAAAAAAAAAAACAAAACAAAAAAAAAAAAAAACAAGCTGAATATGCAGTAGCAATGGAGCAGGACAAACAGGTACGAGGCCGGATTATGCGGTCAATGAGGTAATGTCAGGTTCGACTGAGGGCTTTCACTGTCATGACCGTGGTTCAGTTTTTATCAGGATAAACATCCACAGTAACTTCTGCTGAACATGTAGCCTGGTCCAGAGCACTCTAACTATTAGAAGACTCCTCTGTGCACAAATTTAAAAAAAACAAAAAACTTGTGTATAAATAGTGGGAGGGGTTACTTGGATATTAAAGACTTATTAAAGACTAGCTAAACCCCTTGGTTTTCCTTTGTATATAATCCTATTGCCTTGTACACATTGTAATAAACAGATTTAACAGTCGGTCTAATTAGCAGAATAATTTTTTTCATTTGTCATTTTCAGTGTCAGGCTGTGTATTTCACACCTAAGCGTTTAATGGTGTTCAATTGGACTTAATCCACCTTTTAATATCAATTCTATCCCATCAATACTATACACAAAACGCAATATAACAGTGCATTGCATCTATTCCAAGTATCTCACCAAGAGAATGAATGTCATTACCAAACACAACTCAGCAGGTCTCCTTTCAATACAGCCAAATCTGCACTGCATACATCATCTCAAACACAACAGTATTTACTGAATAAAATCACAAAAACATACAAATGTCCATGAAATACATTATGTTAATCAAAATACTCTGTTTTTTTAGTCTGTCTGAACCAAATCCATTTCTTCACCTCAGTCGGCCATTGTGTGTTGAAAACAGGTACTCAGTCTAAGCCAATATATTTTACTTTATCCAGGTCACTACAAATGTGGTTTGTAGCTAAGTTTGTTCTGACTAGTTTCTCTTTGACTGTCCAATCAAATGATGTGAAAAAGTTATGTACAACTGCTAGATCGCCCCTGTGTGGCTAACATGGAATCTGATTGGTTAAGTCAATAGGTTCATTCCATTTATTTGAAGCCCCAGAGGCTGCAGCTGTTGATTCTCAGCCTCAAGGCAGATTTCTTTTACCCGGCAACAGGTGATGGCTTAAATATGATTGAACAAACGCTCTCACATATACAGTACATATACTATTGGAAGCAGTGCAACCAAGAGAAAATCTACGAAATGAAAAGAGTAGAGTATTGGGAATAATTTAATACATCTTCATGGAACAAATCTAAAAATGCAGGCAGTAAATGTAGGTCAGGGATTCTGATACTTGCTGGACCTTATGGACTAACACATTCTATTCAGGCTGTTTAACACCACTATGGTTGCAGATGAGTGAAAAAATTTAAATGCTGCTATACAGTTGTTTTACATGCATGATTTATATTCATAACTGGTTGATAATCACCATTTTGACATCACTTTGCATCATTATGAAATTATATCTTGCATTCATAGGGCTCTTGAGAAAAACAAAGTACGTCCTCTTTGAATTCTTTGGTTTAGCACATCAGGATATAATAAAAAAAAAGTCCCCCTTGCTTGGTTCTAGGTAGTGTGAATATCAATCAATCAATGTTTAACTGTCACATTATGTTCCTTCCACAGGTTTAACTGAGGCCATTTTCCAGGACAATGCCTTACACTATGTTGCCAACAGCTCCCTACTGAGCCCTGTAACCACCATCACTATGGACTTAAGAACACGGGATGAGAATGGCATCCTGTTTCGGGCCACCAGTAAATCTCAGGTCTTCTGCCTGGGCCTCCTCAACTCCACTCTACTGGTCAAACTGGACAGCGGTGCCGGTTCAGAGCTGCTGGCCTTCACAAGTGACAGGACCATTGCCGACGGGGCCTGGCACCACATCCAGCTTTTCATGGCCGACCCCACACAGCCAGTGTCCCGCTGGCGTCTGGTGGTGGACGGACAGAGAGCAGGGAGCAGCTTCGGTAACGCCGGCAACCTCAACTTCCTCAATGATACCAAGATCTGGTTGGCTGAGAAGTATACCGGATGTTTAGGCGAGGTGAGGGTCGGTGGAGTCTATTTGCCGCTCATTAATGTCCTAGAAGCCCCCCAGCTGAGCCGCTTCTCCAGACTGGGTGGGCATGAGCCAATCATAGGATGCCAAGGAGCCCCAATTTGTGATTCCCAGCCCTGTATGAACCAGGGTGTGTGTCTGGACCAGTTTAATGAGTTCAATTGCAGCTGTCGCCCGGGATGGGAGGGGGAGCTGTGTGAGAAGGAAATAAATGAGTGTTTATCAGGTCCCTGTGTCTATGGTGCATGTACCGATCTTCTGGCAGACTACAGGTGCAACTGCAAGCCCGGGTACAAGGGGAAGGACTGTCAGGACGAGGTGGATAACTGCCTGGAGTTCAGCTGTGTGCATGGGGGGACCTGTGTGGAGACGATGGGGACTCACACCTGTTCATGTCCTCCAGGCTACGTTGGCAAACGCTGCCAGTGAGTACGCAATTCTGTTTCTCAGCAGCATGTGTTTGGTTCTGTTAGCAAAATCTTGTGACAAATTGCAAAATAAAATGAACTACATCAAAAGCAGAAAGGATGCACATACAGTATATTTCTATTCAGCTGAGTTGGATTACTTGAATAATTCTGGAAACTATGTTACTTTTGTTTAACCCTCCCAGACCTAAACAACCACCATAAGCATCTGCTAATCTAAAATGTGCAATAACTGATGATCCACTTATTCTATCAATACATGTAAACAATTCAGGTAAATTGCAATTTCTCATCCTTTCATGGTCATTAGATATGACCCATTTTGACCTTCATATGCTCCCTAGTGAATGTGGAGACACTCATCTTCTGCAACATTGACTCACCAATAAAAACTGTGTAGTTTGACAAAAGATAGTGTAGATGTTTATTTTTATGATGAGTTAATGAAATATTTTGATGAAAAAGTCATTTTTTCTTCACTTTTCTCTGTTCTGATGTGATAACCGTTGAATTTACTCTGAGCTTTTTTGGAACATCAACATAATTACTAATTTAAATATGGGGGACAAAAATAATTTTCACTAACATGCAGAATATAGGGGATAATAAAGTTAGCTTTGAAGACCTAAAGAGCCTCCAGTGACAAAAAGCATCTACTGATGTAAAATCACATCATAATCACCTTTGACCAGCTTCAATGATTACGTACTGAGTCCCAGTTACACTTTTTGTATCTAAAATAAAACACTGTCACAATCATTTCATGAAAAGAAGTAAAAATATTTTATTCCAGCTTCATGGGCAACAGTGCATTTGACTTCAGCTTTATGAAAATGAAAAACTACTCTCCTCTGAGTACTCCTTTAGGAGACATATTGGACATTTCTTTGATCAGGCTTGATTGGGTTGAAGTTTACCTTTTCTAGAAACAGGATGAGAGCAGGACAGCAGAACGTTCACCACAAGATCAGCCAATTACTCTATCAGCAGAATCTCTGACTTCCACATGAAATAAACCATAATAAAAGTTAAGCAGGTGCAGAAATGTCAGCGGTTTTAGCATGAACTTATAATTTTGTAAAATATGGGAATTCAACTAAAATTAACTACACTAATAACTCATATGCATCAACAGTAATAATCAAACTAGTGCACTAGGTCACAAAGAAATATTTTGTATAAGTTCTGCAAGTCGTAAAATTTCATAAATGCAGAATCATATGCACTATGATGACATAACATGTAAAGTTATGCAAGAATATTTAACTGACTGTGCACTTGCTGAATAGTTATCAGTGGCATTAATCACATCCTTTGTCTTTTTAATGAAAAATCTTGAACCTGTATTTAATCTGAAATCTGATCAAATTAGTGTTGATGTGTTGAACCTAACTCTAAAATGATTGTCTAACAATGTACTGTTTATTCCTTCCTTGTGTGTTGCTGTTAAATGCAAGTACATTAAATGCTATATGTTAAATAAAACATGCTTTTTGTGTGTCAGGTGGCGTTTCCCTCCAGTGGCTTGCGATGCAAACACTGAATGTCTTAATGGAGGGATTTGTATGGGAGGCGAGTCTGGAGGCAACTGCACCTGCAAACCAGGATACACCGGAGCCAGGTGAGGACAGCGCACTGCACATTCCTCAGCACACACCTGCTATTCAGGTGGAAGTGTGTCTGAGTACAAGTGTAAAGGTCAGGAGACTGTGTGTGCTCTGTCAGTCAGTGTTGTGTTAAAGCCCTGCTGATGTGTTTCAGGTGCGAGACAGAAATAGACGAGTGTGAGTCCAGCCCTTGTCTGAACGGAGCCTCCTGTCTGGACAGACTCAACCACTTCCAGTGTGTGTGTGTGCCAGGTTTTAGTGGAACACACTGCGAGAGCAATGTAAGTATAATACACTGTCATCTTACTCATGCACTTTATGTCTTTTGCACTTATTCTGTACATTTATCCATAGCATCTACATAATAAATCTACGTTCCTATTTTCTGCTCTTAGGGGTAGTTTAAAAAATTAAACAGATACAAAAAAACACCATAACCACAATAAAAAAGTTAAAGATGGAACCTCTTGGTAATCCACGAGTTAAAGACACTGATGATCAATTGTAACACTGTCCATTGAATTCCAGGTTCTTTGTTTGATCAAATTCCACCCTCCACTATCCAGTAAAGGCTCAAATGTCTAAAAACAATGAACAGAAACCAAAAAAAAAAATCCAGCAAAAGTCTGTCTTATTATCTATTTATGTCTACTTATGTCTTATTATAGCCTCTAACACTGCTGTCAATATAACTTTTCTGATTACGACCAGAATTTAAGAATTAAGTTAAGTATAATCAACGATATAGCAATTCTTTCCTGGATTAATGCTACAGCATAGTATACTGCATAACAGTATACTGTATATACTGGATAAAAAACCTGGATTGGATCTAATTTGGCAGTATTATGTCTAATATGTAAAAAGACAAACAACAACAAAAGATTCTGAGATCTGAGAAAGATTCAAGTTGCAAATTGCATAACATTTTTTGTTATTTGTACCAGAATTTAGCTTGAACTGAATAGAAACAAATGGTTTTTCTTCATAAGTTATTAGTTCTCAATTTCCAAATATCCTTGGTCCATATTTGGATGTAATATTTTTTTGGAAATCATAAGAAGCAACAAGATTTGAAAACCGACATGAAAAGATGCAAAAGGACAAACTGAAGTAAAAGACAGAGATGGAAAAAGATAAAAAATATAGTCAAAATGAGGTAATAGACGGAAAGAGACAAAAACAGTGCAAGAGAAAACGTTCAGACTGTTGTGATAGTGGAGGAGTCTGTAGAAATGTAGACATCATGGCAATCCGTTTGAGAAATTGTTTTTTTTGTGTGTTTTAAACTGAAAAGGTTTGGGTACCACTGCAACAGAGGGATATAAAAATACTCCTTTATAAGTAAAAATCATAAGTGTCGGCACCGAAATGTAATGTTTGTGTAAACTTGTGTATATTGTGTGTATTTACAGAAAGAAGAACAGAGGGAGCACATCCCCTGGCTCGCCGTCACCATCCCTCTGACCACCCTGTGTGCGCTGCTGGCCATCCTAGTGGTGTTTTTTCTCGTCATGACAGCCCGGAAGAAGCGTCAGTCGGAGGGCACGTACAGCCCTAGCTCTCAGGAGGTGGCTGGAGCCCGGCTGGAGATGGGCAGCGTCCTCAAAGTGCCCCCAGAGGAGAGGCTGATCTGAGGCTTGCAGCCCTGCCTCACCCAGCACCTTACATCCAGAGGATGTGTCTAATTAAAGGGCAGAGAGAACATGTGCTCGGCAGTGTCACGCTGTTGGTCCATGCTGCCCTGCGGGGAGGTGATGGAGGAGGATAAATCAGTGATTGGTCCTCTACCTGGGAAACTACTGAAGCCTCAGAGATGGACAGGTTAAAGAGCAGTGACTGAGAGACACTGCCCTGTGGGGAGGCATGTCGACGAAGCTCCTCCTGCTGAAAAAAAGGGTCCTGAAGATGCTTTATTGTACAGGATCAAGATTATTTAACAATCATTCCTTCCCAAATCTCTGGATATTATAAAGTATATCCACAGAGGCTGAAAATCACTACAAGTGTAATTCTCAATGCCCTGGGTACAATAATATGAAGGCAAGTAATTCATCATTTATGGTTTTGCAAAACTGGGCCCTATTTAGATTCAGGACCTTTCTATGCTGACTCTGTTTGCATGTCAGAAGAAACAGCAAGACGGAAGAATATATATCTGAAGAAAATTCTGTCAAATTAGATTTTAATTTGTAAATTATAAAACACTCCTTTACTTGTACTAGACTTTAACTTACAACAAAGGGTATGAAAACAAAGGGTTTTTGACTTTTGTCAGAATATAATTTACCAGATCTTCTCATCATTTTTCCCAGTTAATGTGTTATTTCTCTACTCTTGCTGTCTGGAAAATGGATCAGGCAGTTGTAAAATCCATGCGAGAAGCTGTGTTTTTGATCAAAGTATTAAGCTTTTTTTTCACCATGCAATTTTGTCTCGGTCATCGGTGATTTGGGGAAGATGAGAGCTGATTCATATCTTCAATAACTCCACTCGGTAAAGCTGAGTCATCGGGAAGGATGACTCTTTAATTGAAAGCAGGTTTCTTTCATTGCTTTTCTGCGGGTTTTTCATTCAGCTAAACATTGCACCAGCCTCTGCTTCTGAACTGTATTTAGTGTGAAAATAATGGACATCACTGCAGCTTCTGCAAAGGACAAAAACTGTTGTTAATAATCACTGTAATATCATCAACATGCACTGTATGACTACAGGCAGACCACGCTGCCCATTCTT
This sequence comes from Apogon talboti, assembly GCA_037367365.1. Taxonomy (NCBI): domain Eukaryota; kingdom Metazoa; phylum Chordata; class Actinopteri; order Kurtiformes; family Apogonidae; genus Apogon; species Apogon talboti. The sequence continues at coordinate 7,976,384 of JAPQRQ010000028.1, forward strand.
TATTACTATGTTTACTGTGAGTGTTTCATCTCTTGTCTTTGTGTTGTGTATAATGTGTTTAAAAAGTTCAAGTCACTGTATTTTTTTTTTTTTTTGATGTCGATCAGTATTTAATATCCCATTGCTGTGATTTGAGGCGCTCACATCATTATTTCCAGATGTATAATATAGTACAGGTGTCAGAAAAACTTTTTTTTTTTTTTGCTTCTTTGCGACATATATGCCATCGTACAGCAATTTAGTGTTTTGTTGTATTTCTTACAGTGTTATTATAGGGTTGAGTCTTTATGAATGGAGCTGGGTTGAGCATGTAATTAGCCTTAAAGCAAGAACACATGCAGGCCACTTTAAGACTCAACAATTAGAAATTTGTAGACCTATATTTAATTAATACACAGGCACATACATCAATCAGCCATAGAATTCTGACCACTAACAGAAAAACTGGTGTACATTTTGATTATCTTATTACGATGGGACCTGTCAGTGGGTGGGATATATTAGGCAGACCTTGAAGTTGATGTATTAGAAACAGCAAAATGGTCAAAGAGTGAAATTCTGATGTCCAAATCACTGGGTCAGAGTATCTCCAGATCTTGTTGGGCATATCCAATGTAAAGTGGTTAATACCTACCAATTGTTCTGAGATTGGGACAACCCTCCTTAGTCCAGTTTGGTTGGTACTAACCACTGCAGACCAGGAACACCCAACAACGCCTGCAGTTGTGGACATGCTCTGACCCAGTCATCACCATGACAATATGGACCTTGGCAGAATCACTCAGTTCCTAACATTGCTCATTTTGCTTCTTCCAACACATCAGCTTCAATGACTAAATGTTCACTCACTCCACTGTTCACTCACTCCACCCCAGTGAAAGGAACCACTGTAATGAAATAGTCAATATTATTAACACTTCTCATGATGTTAATGGCTGATCGATGTATGTCATAAGTAGAATATGTGGTTATATGTTGCCACAACTTTCATTGTCACTGGAGATGTTCATGAAGGTAATAGACAGAAAGAAACTGCTTAATAAGTAGTAATATTTGTGTATTTTGAGTTAGATTCACCAAGTTCCATATATTTAAAGGTACTAATAAACAGAGTCAGATCTTTATGTTAAATGAGGCTAATCTCCTCCAGACTCCAGCTCTACATTTGACAGACATTAATGTTCTCATGTTGTTCCGATTATGTACCATAATCTGAGCAATGTAGACCTGTTATTTTTTGAAATGGGACAAACTTACCATTAATACAGTCTTTGGAAGCAACTTAGAGACTTGTCAGAGGGGCACCTTTACCTCTTGAGTTGTGATGACACTGTATTCTGTATTCATATCTCTGATCTAGGAAATTCCACTTGCCTTTCCTTCTATGCTCAGTGCAGCTAATATAACTAAACCATTTAACCAGGATGCTTTAACAGTTAACTAAAGGTGCTGTGGCAAGATATACAGTATACCTAACTCTGGGGACTGGCGCACTGAACCAGATTTAGAAAGTGAAGCGAAATGCAAGTTACAGCTGAAGATGAATTATGGATGAGTGTGCAGTAGTGACTGTCATTTTAAAGGAGTAATAAGTAGCATTTGATCATGATGTGTGGAGCCCAATTACTCTGTTGCTCTGTTATACTTTGACCTAGCACCAATTAGATGTGACCAAACTATGTGAACACTCCTATTTTTGTGTACTTTTGGTTTGGTTCTCCCTAATTTCAGTCAAGGAATTTCCTGCTGCTAGAACAAAAAATATATTTTAGAGGAGGACACATTTTTCTCTTTTTGTGCAGATGGTTTGTGTTTGTTTCATCTTTGGGATGAATTGGAAAAATCTCAAATGCAGCCAAAACAGCTAAGACACCAATTGTCAGTTACATAGTGTATATATGCAATATTTTTATGCACATGCTTTTAACACAAGAACTGCCAGAAGTTGTTGACTACCTAAAATGGCCAACCGGGTCAAGTTTACCCACAGACCATTTCTAGCCCTTAGACATGTCTTCACTGAGGAATATCTCATTAATATTAATTTGTTTAATCATCCCTCGTGTTTTGGTCTGGTTTTATAATTATAATGGATTATAGCGCTATTTCTATAGCGCTTTTCAAGGCACCCAAAGCACTTTACATTATGGTGGTAAATTATGTTTGTAGCCACAGCTGCAGGCCAATTTGCACCAAACCGACCACCACCAAACATTCATATACAGTCATACACCAGTGTGAGTGGGCTGGAGGCAACAGCACATGACTCAAACAGGATTTGAACCACCAACCCTTCTGTTATTGGATGACCTGCTTTACCGCCTGAGCCATGATTGTAGTACCTTTCAGAATACAAACCACTCTGCCCAAATGTCAGTACAAATCAGACTAAAATGACAGAAAAAATGAGGATTAGAAGAAAATGTTTCCATATCGTTAGCCTCATAGCCTTTCCTAAGCCATATGTTTGGCCAAATTGTGAAATCTGTAAAAAGTGAAGCAGCAGTATGAGGAGAGTAAAGTTATGCAGATATCAAAATTTGGCCAAAAATATGACAGGAAATTATGTTATGAAGCTAATGATATTTATAAGTCTCTTTTCCATTGTAAACTCATAAATGACTTGACGTGTCTTTCAAATCACACAGGAACAAATGCTGTTGGCTAAGAACCTGAATGTTTGAAAATAAATATGTGAATATCAATGCATTTCTATAAAGTCAAATTTTACCCTATGACCATATTCATGTCCAACAATAGGTAATGTAATGCAACATGATGGGAAAAATCAAAAACTGTGGTGCTTCAGCATTTTATTAAAACAGAGTAATGCATAATTGAAATACAGCCATGGGTAAATCTGACTCACTGGCGGTCCTAGTGTTAACCATGAGGTGTATATATTATGATTTTTGTCTCCAATGGTTTGAGATATGTGTGCTTGTGATTACAGCTGTACATTAGACTACTTGTCTTTTTGTTATTGTATGCCGTTTTATTGAAATTGTCCAAAGCTGATATGATTTATAATTGAGAGCAGACAAATATTGTAAATGTCGGCTGAATAATCAACAACACTGAGAAGTTTTATGTGAGGCTCAACAAAAACAGGCATGGTCAAATCAAATGCATGCTTCAGTCACCACCTGTATTAAAAACTACGTACTGACCCTTTAAAATGACTGCAGGGATATGCATAGGTATATGCATGCCGCGATAGTATGTGCCTTTATGGTCTCCTGCATCTATATGACAGGCATCCTGGGATTTTTTTCACGTTGTTGTTCATACAGTGATTCAGTTTGTCAACTGCTCTGTTAATGAGTGAAAGGAAACATCAGACAGGAATCTGACTGATAAAGGGTGAAAGGAAGCAGCTTTGTTAAATTACTAAAATGTTGATGGACATATAGTGGCTGTGTACATAATGATAGTGACTTTACACTGGAGGTTTTTTTTTTAGCTGTACCATGTACAGTACATTGAAGTAAATGAGGAGTGATTTCCCAACATGTAGATTAAGGTCACTTCACATATGACCAGAATGTATACACTCCCATTTCCACAATTCAAGGCATTTTTATAGATTTAGGAATAAGTTGCAACTGACGTTAAAAGTGTGATTTCGGATTTTGGAATAAAGCTCTTAATTTCTTTCAAAGTGTGTCTTTATATAAGGAAGATTCCATGCTTTATGAGATACTGTCAGTCAGTACCAACAGTAGTTACACTGTGATTTTGTGTGAATAGCTGTAAAGTGATGTCTTTTTTAACACTGTATTAAAGATGTCTTATGCGGTGTTCATGGAATAATAAAACACAAAAATGATGTAAAAAGTGTTTTTATCTTAATGTAAAATTACATGTATCACATATTAGTTCAATGTATTTGTTACCATTTAAATATAATGAAAAGGAATATAAAACAGGTAAAAGCTGGAGAAGACATCTATATCTGCCTTCAAAAACACATCAGCTGAACTGTTGAACCCCTACCATATCCTCCCTTCTGCAGAAAAAAAAAAATTCCACTTTTGCACTGCTCACCCTCCCAACCTTGCTCCATCTCTCTCTTTGAAGCTATAATGGTGCATTCCTTTGTGTCTCTGAGCAACTCCCACCCACAGTGGCTCCAAGCTTGGTCAGTGCTTCTCCTAATGATGGCAAGTGAAGCAGGACAAGCGTCGTCCTCCTCCTCCTCATCCCACAGTGTGGGAGTGGAAGAGCTGGGAATGCTGGATTAGGATCACTACTTTACCAGAGAAAAATGTCAGAAAAGGCTGAGGAGTTGTTTGGAAAACTGAAGACACAATGATTAGATAGACTTAAAAGGAAGACCTGACTTCTGTGAAATGTGTGAAACTGAAACTGGCAACAAGGGTCTATATGTTGTATTTCTTCTTTCAATCGCTTTAGAGTAATGTCTGCTTCTCAATAGTGGAAAAAATGTACAAGACTAGCTACTGTTAGCTTGGAAATTCGAACACAAGCTACATGTTAGCTCACAAATGGTCATAGATGTTGTATGTTATAAGTTTAAAGGGGCAGTATGTTATATTTCTGCTCTTAAATATTACAAAAAATGGCCTAAAGTTATCACTAGTGTGTAGAATAAAGAGCTGTGCAGGTCTGCCAAAGATGCCTATGTATTGAATTGTAGCGATAAGAATGGATTTATTTACAGTGACAGGCTGAGGATTTATGTGACCACTAGAGGGAGTAGTAAGTCACTTTGGTGGATGAGAGACAACTAAGAAAACCTAGAAGCACTGTTGTTGTTTTCATCACTGGACACAGCTCTAAATGAAAAGAATGAAGTTTGATGTTGATAGCGTTTTTCAGATGGGAAGCTTGGAGAGCAGAATCAGAGGATCAACAACTTCTGTCTTGGTTCAGATGATTTATTCACAGGTCACATGTAAAACAAAGCCTCTGCAGAGGGTTCAGCTCCACCACGGGGATGATCGAACTGAACCCTGATATGTGGTTTCTTTGTTACATTTATCTTCACACCAAGTCCTGGAGGTTGGACTTCAACAAGCTTTGTAACTAAGATGTGTTATAAAACAGTGCGTGTGTCTTTTGTGTAGGCGTGTACCTAACTGAAAATTCAAGGAGTCAGGACAAAGGTTATCC
>JAPQRQ010000028.1:7982962-7994521 GCA_037367365.1 Apogon talboti
AATAAAAAATAGTGAAATAGTACTTCTATTGACAACAATGAAAAACAATGATGGAAAATAATAATAAACACAATAATAAAATGATACTGAAATAATCCTTCAATGCTGAAACTGCAGCTTTTCTTCTACATTGGTGAGTTTGATTATGAGGCTTATGAAGGTATAAAGTTATTATGTGATGTTATTATCTTCGCTAAGTTGATCCACAGTTCAGATTAAACTGTGACAATTTTGACCTTGTTTGGACGGTTCTAAACAGATCTTTAGTTCAGCTATTGACAACACAAACCGAACAAAAGACTGAGCTGATTTCTGTTTTTACTGCGGCTGTTTTCTGTCTAACAATAGAGCTAAGCTAAAAGAGCGATAATGTAAACTATCAGCTGATGCAGCATGTGAAAATTGTAAGACAGTGTTATTTTGACAGAACTGTGAAAATAAGTGGCTATGAGTTTTAGTTTGAATACAGATGTATGTAAACAATGAGCTTTATACTTTATTCAGTGAGTGATACAGTCTGTGGATGTTGATTTGCTGATAGTTTTGGTCCTAAGTGTGTTCTGGTACAAGGCTTCTCCCTGCTGATGTTGGAATATCAATACTACATTGAACACCTTTAATCTTAACTTAGGGTGCAAACAATTTTTATCTTAATGTTTTCATTTTATCTCTTTGTAATCTAGAAAATTATTCCAATTCCAATAAGAAATTTTGACTTCTTTCCACTTGTCTGTTTTCAGTTTACATTTGAAGTAATCATAACAATATCTAGATAACACAACAAAGAGAAAAAGCAACAAATATGGGACTAGATGCACAATTATTGTTTTTAAGTTGTCACTATCAACCGTCTGTTGATAGTGACAACTTGAAAGCACATTAAAACCCTAAATACCTAAATACGTGGTGTTCAGGTGCAAAACAGAGCAAATCTGAGTAAAGTCAAGGTGAGATGATATCATCAGTAGAACAGCAACATTAGCGCTCCATCAAAATGACACCTACTACATTCAATGACAAGGGGCCTCCTGTATGAGGGGCTGTGTGGGACATTATTCAGAATTACCATTCTCACACACATATGAAATTCATTCACACACACACACACGCACACACACACACACACACACACACACACATACACACACACACACACACACGTGAAAATGCACGCACATGCATATGAAATGCACTTACACACACAAACACACTCACACGTGAAAACACAAATGCACACACACACACACACACACACATGAAATGCACTTACACACACAAGTGAAAACACAAAGGCACACACATGCATATGAAATGCACTCACACACACGTGTGAAAACACACACATGCATATGAAATGCATTCACACACACGTCAAAACATACTTTTTTTACTTTAACCGGAAGGCATTTTACTTTAACCGGAAGGCGGAGAAGCAGGAACCAAAAGACTTTTTTTTGTTTCCCCCAGTTTTATTTTGTTTATTGGTGCATTTACTGTTTTATTCTGGAACCAGAAAATTAAACTGCTGTAGGCGCTGCCCAGTTCATACTGATGTCTGAATGATTTATCTGAAGCAGCGACATTGCTTCATAGATTGTTAGCATCTGCACAGACACTGACAACTCTGGCAATGCGTCTACAGACGGCCAACAACCGACTACTTCAACAGTCAGTCGGACCCATAGACAAATAACTTAAGAAAGGTTAGATGTAGATCAAAAATTATGTGGAAGTCACCAGAAGAAAGTACTAAAAAATAGTTCTTGGTCTTTAAGGGTTAATATAATAATGTTTTTACTGTTTCATGACTTTTCCAGGAGAGTCAAAATGTAACAACTCACATAAATGTCTACGTTTAGGCTCTTATAGTGGTTTTGCTGTTGTCTTATACAGTAATAAACATGCTCTGACTATTTTGTAATCACATCTTTTCATGTGTTTTCTGTGTTAAATCAGGCTGTTGTATTTCCTAACTCTATCCAAGTGGTGCCAATACCCGCATTTTACCAAAATAACTATAATAATGCCGTTATTTTTGACAGACACAGCTGTTTTTTTTGCGGCCTCAGAAGCACGACGAGCAGTTAAAACACTATAAATGTCAATCCACACACATCAAGAAATACTTTTGTTGCAGAAATGCATCAGTGGTTTTTTGAAATATACAACATTTTATCGTGGCATATTTTCATTACAGCGCAGCATTTTTATCTGTTCTATTCTCTGTGTGTGTTTGCTTGTGGTTCAGCTTGTATTTAAAAGCTTTTTTAGAACAATTTACAGTTTGCTGTCTCTACATTAAAATGTCAGCTGCAGAGCGCATGTCCTTCACACACTCTGACATATATTGACATTGTGCTATACAAATAAACTTCATTACAGTGTGGGCCCTCAGAGTAGGGTGCACGGTGCATCCTCCAGCTCTGCCTCCCACCCAGCCTCCTCCTCCACCCATCTGCCCCTCGCTCTCCCTGACTGGATGGCTGGCTGGCAAGTGACAGGACTGACAGACGAGGCCTGTTCCTGGGTTAGTATCATGTCGGCGGGGAGCGAAGCCTCCCGGCGGTGTCAGCCATCATGGTGCCAGCTCCAGGTCTAATGAGGGAGACTGCTGCCTCGGCATTCCCTCCTCAGTGTCAGGAATCGGCCGACAAATCAGCAGTGCATCACGGGCCCAGCACAAATGATATGTTGACAAATGCAGATATTTCACTTTTAATTGACACTAAGAGACGGAGATGATCCGGCTGCCAGAGCTTCTGAGGAGACAAGGACAAGACAAGATGGGAGAAAGATATGGAGAGGGAGAGAAAAAGGGGGGAAGGGGGTGAGAGAAGGGGGGTAAAACAGTGTTAGAGAAAAGAAGATGTTGGAATAGGCCTTGGAAGATGTTTAATATTAGTGCAGGGTGTCATTTTTTCCCTGTGTGTTATGGTTGAGGAGGAGAAGAAAGGGGGGTTGAGATTAGAGGTGTGTGTTTCTGAGACTTGTCAGCGCTGACAGCCGCTGTATTATACGGCAGGTTCACAGCCGACTGACTCCTCTAAACCCTGACAACATTGCCTATTCATTTAGCCAGGTGGGCTTTCTCTCTAAAGTCCCCCATCTCAACTCTGCCTGACAAAGGCTGCATTAGGGAACACTTCATATTCTTGTGTTTTGCTTTCATTATCTGCTTGCAATTTCATTTTTTGGGGGCTAAGGAGTCCTGTGTTTAATAATGTCCCAATGTATTCACTCTTCTGTTAGGGAAACAAAGGCAATGCTATAAAATGACAAAATATTATACCTTCTTAGTATCAGCGCCTGATGATTTTTTTGTTACTGTCACACTAATATAAATAATTGAAATTCCAGCCAAAGCTTTAAAAAAGATTTAAAATCAAAAAAATTAAGGATATCACCTCACATTATTTATATCTATAGAGTTAAAGCATAATGAGACCTACTAGGACATCTTTTTGTTTCCCAGACTCAAGATGCACAAAAGCAAAAAACAAGCGTTACATTGCAATGCAAAGATTGTTGCTTTCTTTCATTTCATTTCTTTTCATTCTTTGCTTTTTTTGGGTATTCCTGCTTATAAATCAAGCTGATAGGTACAAAATGTATTATTCATGACTTCTTATGAGGACTTTTGCATTTATACTTGCTTTTATTTGCTCTATAATTGATGAATATTGTACATTCTTGCATCATGAAGAAAATACATTGTTACTTTTACATTATTATAACATAAAAAATAGCTAACTAAAATAAACATTTATTTCTGCCTGTAGATTAATTGTAATATAACTTATTTTGTTATACTATGTACTGTAAAATAAAATAATAACAAAACATAGGATTCACTTTCATATCACAGATGATGTGTCTCTGAAGGAATATTATTCAGTTTGCAAGAGGTTGAAAAATAGGCTATTAACGGTGTAAATAAAATGTGTAGAGTCAGGATAACTGAGATGGATCAGGGTCATATTTATCTAAAATTTATATGGATTCTTCAGGTTTATACAAGATATATTAACTGACCATCTGTAGTATCACTTACTCTGTTAAAAGCTGGGGTTTTTTTGTAGTGATTTTGGAGCAAATTCCAGGGAAACTGGAAATTATTTCTCGGTCTTAACCTGTGGCATAAGATTAATATTTAAAGGAAAAACCGCAGTACAAACAGAGGGCACACTGTAATCTTTTGCTGTGATTTTTACAGTAAAATATGGCAACATTTTCAGTAATGCTACCCCAAAATGTTTTTACAGTAAATTACTGTAATTATCCATAACCATAAAAGCTACTTGGAAATTGTGTGTGATTTACAACAACTTCCTATATTTTTTGACATTGTGGTAGTTTACTGTTTACAAATTGAAATAATTGCATTTTTAATAGCTTTACTGATTTATTAATATATTTTATGTCATATATTTCATATTTTTGTGTTCTATTTTTTAAGTTTTGTTTTCTTGCACTTATGTATGGATTTAAAAGTTTACTTGGTTTATCCTGATATTTTTACATGTATTAAGGTAGACTTAGTGATCAAATACATCTCAAAAGCACTATAGATCAGCTGACACAAAACTAAGGGGTGTTTCCAGATGTGTTTGATCTCTTTAAATTCAGAGAAAGAAAAGATGCAACTCTAAATTGTAATTCTCAAAACACTGATGATGTTGAGTTTGTAGAAAGTGCAAAGACAGAACTCAGGTACAATGTAAGGTTAAATAAAAGTTACTAAAATATAAAGTTATGAAACTTAACTTTATCTTCAATCAAACTGATCTGCAAATGAACAAATTATAGAAAATTAATTTTGAATTTTGACCAGAGAATGCCTATTAGATAAATAGAATTTGGAAACAATTTACACAGGACTGGATATTGCTTTTGAACTGCATTATGGGAAATGTAGGTTCCAAATTAGAATACGTCATTATGAAAGACTTAAAACCATAGCTTGTGTTTGGATACTAGTTTTTGTCTGTAATTATTATTATTATTATTATTATATTTTTTTTTTACAGTTTTACATGATGCACCAGTGCTAAAAGAAACAGACTAACTAAAAACTAGTATCTCATTCTGTCATTTTAAGTATTTTACACCATCAATCCACTGAAAAGCTAAGGTGCTGTTGATTTATATTTCATTATCCAGAGCATGTGATTAAAAAGAGCAATAAAACATCTGATAAAACTTCATCGGGGTTCATTTATCAGAGCTGACAGATCTTCTTCTCACTTACAGATGACAAATGAACTGACTTTTAATGTGTTACTCAGAACCTATTAATTAAACTGGGATAATGTGAAAATGTTCTATCTTAGTCCTTATTTATTTCATGTGTATGAGAATCGTGCATCTTAAATGTGTAAATGCTTTAAAATATTTTAATTTTTCATGTAAACTTTCCCAAAACTGTTCTTTTCCAGTCATAGTTCGAAAACTTTCTCACAGTTTTCCCCTTTTTTTTAGTACAGCATCTAATACATGTTCTTGTGTTATAACATGACTATTTGTTGGACTTTATAGTTTGATGAAGCATTCCTATAAATGGAATGACACTGGAGGGGTTTTAATCATTTTTGTGTTAACACCATCATGTCATTATGCGCAGTTGCCTGATGAAATAAACAGACACAGTTTGTTTGAGTGACAACACATTGCCTTCAGTGTCCACATTTTACTAAGTGCGATTCTCCAACACACACTGGGTTGGGTCTAAGCTGTATTTGCCAGAACAGATGGCGGTTCGTGTTTCTTCCACTTCTAACTCTGGGGTCCTTTAAAACGGGCCTGACAGCAAACAGCCAAGACCTCTTGTTCCTTGTCCACAAGGATCCTGTCGATCCAGCCTGACAGGCAGCTGCTCAACACCTCTTTCATGTCATTTAGCATTACTATGAATGGACAGCTGCTTTTTCTTCATGTGCATCCTAAATAGTTCCCAAAGCACTGAATCATTTGGGTTTATGATTGGACGCATCAGGTTTAGCTATAAATTAGCCCGATAGGCACTGATGACTACGATACTAAACACATAAATAATAAAATACTATGTATAGGATCACTGTTCAAGGGCCAAATCTCTTAATATAAATGTATATGCAGATTTTTTTTAGATTGTAATTTTTGTCACTTGTGTCAAAACTCAAAAGACTTATTGAGAGAACATTACATTTTTATACATTGAAACACATTTCACTTCTTAACTATCAGTGACACTGCAAAGCACAGCTCTTTCCTTTCCTAAAACATCATTTATCATAATAATGTCTTTATGTCTGTGTGCTACATGTTTAATTTTTGCCACATATCGTATTTTCTATTATCAAATATATGTAAAACTTGAATTGGAGCTGCAAAAGCAATATTGTCGTTTCTTTTCTTCTCTTAAACAACAACCATTAGGTTTCTAATGTTATTCATCTTTTTCTGGATAATATTTGCTGTCCTCAACATCTCATCTACATCTATTATTAAACTATTTATTTTTTTTATTTAACCTTTATTTAACTAGGTAGGTCAATTGAGAACCCTAATTTCTGGAGGAGGCCAACTCATTTTGATACAGCAGCTCCTCAACAGATACATATACGCATAAACAGTATATGTACTGTATGTTTCTGGAGTAAAACAGCCCTGTATAGTGAGTACCGAAAAAAAAAAAATGGACCTTGGACTTATTTTTGGACTTTTATTTGAAATGCAATGCACAATATAAGTAAAACACATTGACAGAAATGAACTTTTTCAATGTTTGTCTCTGCCATTTTCCTTCTTGTCTGTATTATATATTACAGTAAATAAAAAAATAAACTTGTAAACTTATATCAATGAAGTCCACTGATATATGTGAAGTGTACGTGTGCTTCTAGAAAGCATTTAAAGTGGGGAGAACACATAACGTCCATGATGTATATATAAAATTATATTGTGAATGTAATGTTTTTCTTTCTCAGCTTAACAGTTACTGTTTTGTCACAATTCTCTGTCCATTTTCTTACCTGGTTCTTCCTTATCTTGCGCTCTTTCCTCTCCTTCCCTTCTTTCATCTCTCCCTCTTTGCACTGACAATCATACACAAATATAATGTATTCAACTAGATGAAAAATGACATAAATATGAGAAAATACTAATAACAATATTAATAAATAAAACCCTCTGTCTGCTCCCCTCTCTCTCTCTTTGTACAGTTAACCAAAAGGCAAATACCCAAATGATGCCTTTTATATCTAATAGGAGATGCATGCACTGATACATGTGTCCAACTTACAACATCATTCTAACAGAACATTTGGTTGCTGTGGAAAATGAAGTCACACTATTTGATCTTACACTCTTACCTGAACCTGTCTCTTAGAAAAAAAAAAAAAAATCAGTCTTATATCCATGATGAGGCTGTCTATCTGTCTGTCTTGGCCTTAATATTAAGACATACACATGCCGCAAAAGCAGCTTCTCTCACTTCAATTCAAACAGAGGACAGAGGTTGGCTGAACCATCTTAGACCACCTGGAAAGTTTCCTAGCAAGAAAAAACGTCAGCTAATTCCTACCTAACAACATAAACAGTGATCTACGTATCACTGCAGCTAAAATGAGGACTGGTGATGATAATAATGTGTTGGTATTGAGTGGTAGAAGTAAAGAAATGTGTCACATATCCTGGTTTAAGCCAGGTACTGTATCTGACCAACTCTGGAAGGCAGCCCATTGCCCTGAACCTCAGAGTCCAAGTCGGGGAAAGGTGGAAGGGGTGGGGTGGATCAAACCATTTTCGAGGTAAGGTGGGGGTGGGGGGGTGCTGCTGTATTTTTGTTGTTAAAATATTATGTTTCAACCAAATACTATATATGGTTTTGACATTTTTTCTAGCCTGTCATAAATGGACATAAAGCAAAAAAAAGAAAGAAAAAAAAAGAAAAAAAAGAAAAATTTCTCAAATATTAGGGGTGCTGGGATTCAGTTTAAGGATGCCTCAGCACCCTCAGAAACAAGCTAGAATCACAAATGCTGACAAACCTTTTTACCTTACCCTTTACCCTATTTGTGAAACACTTTGTAACTGTAGTGCTCTATAAATAAAATTATTACTACACTGTTGCCTATAAAGTTGGAATAATTTTGTTTTCAGGCACATTCCTCTTTTTATTCCTATTTATACACATCAGTAATCACCTTTTACTAGGTTCATTGATTACAAACTGAGTCCCAGTTACACTTTATCTATCTATAAGTCACATTGTCACAATCATTTCACAAGAAGAGGTTAAAATATTTTATTTCAACTTCATGGGCAACACATGGTGCTTTATTATCATGTTAGAGTGGACTTCACTGTACGATAACCACTTTATTGGGAAGGAAACATGAGCATGCTTCATCAAAAGTCACTTAAAATTGCTAATAATAATTAAAAACCTGTGTCTAGGATTTTTAAAAAAGATTTTAGAAGACAAAATAAAAGGACAGATAAAGATTAAAAACAAGTTAACACAGTTTAGATGGTGTAGAATGTAACTGAAAAGATGTTAAAGAAATAGATGAAAATATAAGGCATAAAAATAGGTGATAAATCATAAAATTAATTCAGTTTAGCGAGTTAATTTACTTCGGTGTCCACTGATTTTTTCCCTTGATTAATACAAACAGTGACGACAACAAGGCACTAAATTGAATGGAAAAACAAATGAAATTCCCAGAGTGAAATCACTTGCATGGAAGATGTTTGGTGAGATGCTTCAGGTACTTCATCCAACCTGACGCAGCTCCACTATTTGACCACTAGAGAGCAGACACAAGCTGCAGCTCCAGACTAGGCCTACAGCGCCCACAAGAAGAAGGTGCACTTCCAATTTTGGACGTGTTTATTTCACATCCTTGGGCTTTGCTCATCAGATCAGTTTAAATAACTAACCCTCCCAGCTTCCATATCTCTCTCATGAATAAAGCTGTGGCCCTTAGTGGTGCCTGCACTGTCTCTTGGCAACGCTAGACTGCTCTCTGAAGCTTAATACACAGTCACTCACACGGACTCACACATGAAAACCCACAAACACACACTCAGACGGCACGGGTAATAGTTGCGGGTCACAACAGAAACATCATTAGATATCCAGCTGTCAGCTACTTTCTTGGATTCTAAATTGGACGAGTGGGTGAGAGTGATACAGCACAGCTGAATAATGACTCAATTGCATATTGTCTGATCTGTTTAAAAAAGGAAAAACCCTGGTGTCTTCTCACCTTTAAGTCATTTGCTGGAAGTGAAGGCAGACTTAAAGTAGCCCAGGAATCAAGTTGAGACTGGGCTGAATCGCTTGACTCAAGGAGTATGTGTGTGTTGGGTGGGGGGTTGCTTTCTCACAGAAGTAAGAGTTTAGAATTCAATTCAATTCAATTTTATTTGTAGAGCCCAATATCACAACAAAGTCGCCTCACAGGGTTTTACAGAAATTGTAGAATTGATGAAAAACACACAATGAAAATAGCAAACAGTCAAGCAGTTAGTAAACAGTCGATGAAGCAAATGGATCAATGTCTCGGGCATCCCCGTCCTTAGACTCCCCTTGGCAAGGAAAAACTCCAAAAAACCCAGTGGGAAAAGGAGGAACCTCAGGGAGTGAAGGAGAGATCCACTCCCATGGACGGACAGGCTGTAGATCTGAAGAGGAGTAAGTTTCACACAGAGGCAAGAGAGAGTATTTACTCTGCTGATGAATTTGTGGTTAATTGTAACTGTTGGTGTGTATGACTATGTGGGGGGAATGTTAATGTGTACCCTTGGGTTGGGCTGATAGAGAGGGAGGCATCCCTCATTAAAGTAATTAGGCCTGCAGGAGAGGATCCCCCAGCCCAGGAATAGACATCCACATTCACAATCCACAAAGGTACACAACCATGCATGCACAAATGTAAGGACCTCTCACATATGGCTCGTATACACATGCATTCACACAAATATGCAACTATAAGCACCATTCTTCAAATACAACTACCCTAAAAATGCATCCTCGCACCTTTACACGTGTGTCTTGAAGCAATATGGATTTTCTGGAAAAAGAAAAAAATCTGACAATAATATATTATACTGTATGTTAGTCTTATTATTACTCCTGCCTAAAAGTCTAAAAGTCAGCATGCTCATGTTTCTCGGACCTTCTGCTGCTCAGAATATTACTTATTAGTCTCATCATAAGCAACAATATCAAATGTCTGCAAAATTTGAGACAACAGAGCGCAAAAAAAAGTAAAAAAACATGGATCATTCTCTAATGGTGTGATGATAAGGTGTAGTCCCATAGAAGGAGAAGCTGCAGAGTTGAGATGTATCCTCATTTATACTTTTGACAGTTGCGGGAAAAGCAGTCACAATCTATGCCAAAATCTTTATTTTATTCTTTTTTTTTCCTTTTTAGGGCCTGATTTTAACAAGGACTCACAGACTGGTAGTAAAGAGGGTAATGCTTATCTTTTAACACTTTATACTTTTTATTCTGACATTTATTCCTACAATATTTATTGAAAATCATCCAGTTTATTCACATATTTTACACAAATTGTTCTCAATATTTTTTAGATTTTCTGATGAAGATTATTTCTATGAAGAAATTTGTTGTTGGCAGCAAAGATTTTTCATGATGGTTTTTGTGTATTTTAAGTGAAAATGCATAGAAAACATGATAAATATTTCATATCTGATAAAATATACAAACTGGACTGAGTTGAATCTAATCATTACAGGCTGATTTAACACATATATATGCATCTTTTTAAGTGGTGCTACCTGTTTAATTTTTATTCATCAAAATGATCAGTTCACATTCTTTGCAGAAAATTATACATGGTCACAGTGATTTTTGATTGTTTATCCATTTGCTGTGTGCATACTCTACTTTTTATATCCTTTCCAAAGCCAGACATTTTTGCAGAGGTGTGGTGGAAATGTTATAAATTCTACAATCCATCATAAATTTCATTTCCCCACCCGAGTGCAGCATCAGTTTAGCTATACATTCCCTTGGTGTGAATTATTGGTTTTACAATTTCAACTCAGCCTGGACTCAAAAACGGAAAACTTCATTATTTTTTCATTTCTGCAAACTCTTCCATTTGCATAAACTGTATAACAAGGCAACATCTGCTGCAAATAGAATTGGCTTATTATATTATTTTTATCCTTAATTCAATGATCAGCAAATGGGTTGGCAGCTCCAGTCTAGTGTATTGCCTTAAATGCTTTGTAGTAACTTTGTAGAGTGTGTAACAAAGTGAGCAATTAACTCCCTCAGCATCGCCTCAAGGCAGTGTAACCCGTCTGTACAGTCAACTCAGATGTTAATGACAAATCATTGTTGAAGTTTCCCCAAAGAGCAAATACAGTAACTGTGCTTCAGCAGAGGGGTTCGCGCAGGTTTGAGGCTGGGGGAAGGCAGGGGTCATATTTGGGCAGGCTTTGTTCACAGCTGCATCGTGGAGGAGATGGTGAAGCTGAATGTCTGGTGCTGTTTGTCTGCACTTGAAACAGAGAGAGTTTGGGGAGGAGGAGAACAAC
>JAPQRQ010000028.1:7999412-8011974 GCA_037367365.1 Apogon talboti
TTAACTTACCTCTCTTTCTGGAACGGAAAACCCCGAGTTTCCCTCATCTCAGGGTTAACATACTCGGAGTTTCCACAGAACCCGCTTTCTGGAACAGGTCCCTGGTGACCTCGCACCTCCTTAAACCAATCTGGTGTGCTGGTAGATTTTCCATATAGTTTAAAAATGCCATATCTTTGGGAATTTTGTAACATACATTCCACATTTATTTTTTTAGAAAGTGCCTCAACTCAACCGTATGAACTTCCATTGTTTCAAATTATTGCAGCAAAAAAGATTTTTTTATTATTATTATTATTATTATTATTATTATTATTATATTTTCAATAATGTCTTGGTTTAGCTAGAGATAGTGATTTGTAAAGAAATGAAAAAAAATCACACAGCTAGACATAAAACGAGAAGATTATATATTGTAGTCAGTCAAGAGATGGTGGTGTAGTGGTAAGTGCAATATTAAGTAGCGTATAGTAGATTCAAAATATGATCCTTGGTTTGAGTCCCAGTTGGAGTTGATGATTTTAGTTGCTCAAACTCATTTATAAGTGTACTCTACTAAGGAAGCACTAGTTAGTACAACTTAAAATATCTAGTTCCCTTTACTTGTTTTTTTTAAGTGCAATCAGTTTGCATGCTTTTTTTAAGTAATGATAACTAATTGGATTTTACAGTGTGTCAAGCCCTAAAAGGTGTGATGTAAGTCTGATGTAAGTCCCACTTTTGCAACAAGGTGTCAAATGCCCCCCTTGAGGAACCCCCAAAATTACATCTATATTCAATTTATGCGTATAATTAAATGTAATGTCTACCAAACGTAATGTCTACTTTGTATTAACGTTATAATTATATAGTGACAAAACTGTTGAATGCGACTATTAAAAACAATTAACAGAGACATATAGTATAAGGATAATAAATAAATTTTAAAAAACGGCTGCTATGGGTAGAATAAGAACAAAAAATGAAATTAGAAGTTCTATAAGTACTTAAGTCAATCATCAAGTTAAGTAGAAGGAAGAAACAACAAATAGATTAAATATAGGTGAGTATAAAGAAATAAATGTCCATATAGTGAATAAATACAATATATTTGCTTTTAAGATGGAAAAACTGCACAGTTTGTGCTCGATTTTGCAAATATGAATATATGTGCACAAAGTATTTTAAATAGAGATGTGCATTAATGTGGTGCCGTGAAGTGGAAGGGTCTGCATTAGTGGAGGTTCTAGGCTTCGTTCATTAGCCCAGCAGCAGATGGAATAAAGTGTTGTTGTTGTGTGAGGTTCTGGTCCTGATGGACTAAAGCCACCTGCTAGAGGGAACTGTCTCTAAAAGTTTGTGTCCAGGGTGAGAGGTGGCAGACACAATCTTGTCTGTCCGCCTCCAGGACTCTGAGGCGTTCAGGTCCTGGAAGGATGGTAGATCGCAGCCAAGCATCTTCTCAGTGGAGTAAGTGATATTCCTCAGTCTGTCCTTGTCCTTGGCAGTTTCTGCAGACTACCAGATGGTGATGGAGGAGGTGAGGATGGACTTGATGATGGTTGTATAGAAGTGAACCATCATCATCATCGCCAGCAGGTTGAACTTCCACTACGACCGCAGGAAATACATATGATGTTGTGCTTTTTGCTGAGGGAGCTGATGTTCTGTTCCCACTTGAGGTCCAGGGTGATCGTGGGACTCCACTGTGTTGACCAGGGAATCTCACAGGGTGATGGTGTGAGTGATGATGGTCCTCAACCATCTGCACTGTCTTGGAGATGTTGTTCAGCACAAATCAGGACACCAGGTGTTCAATGTTCCTCCTGAAAGCTGAGTCATCAGATCCATCAGAGATGAGCCTGAGGAGTTTGACTGACTGAGGTGAAGCTGCTGGTGAAAATTAGGAAGAGTAGAATGGAATGAACGCAGGTTTGAGGGAATCCAGTGCTGACGGTTAAGGGATAAGGATGTGCCTTTCCAGCATGCCATACTGCCTGACAGGAAGTCTCTGGCCCACCTGCAGAGTCGGGCATGCTTAGGAGGGAGATAATCTTCTGTAGATGAGCTGGATGAGTTTCAGATCCATCTTCTAGCTGCTGAAAGATGAAGTGCACAGCTATGGTCATTGAACACCCTTAAAACTTTACACAATCTCAAATATCATCATAAAATATTTGCAGAAAAATCTTTTTTGCATTTCAAAAGGTGTGTCAGCGTCAGACACAAACAAATGCAAATGACTGATGAACAAAACCAAATACTTTACAGTTTTAACATGTCATATCCTGGATGTGTTTCATTATCTTTCTGAAACATCCAGTTTTGACTTCAGTGGAACAGAGCATGTGCAGAAGGAGCATGTGGGTTTGGATAATGGAACAATACTGGGCAGAGTTCATTGACTTGAGTAATTCTTAATACAATATATCACAAATACATGGGGTGTCCAAAAACTTTTTTCCACCACTGTATAAACCTGGATCTGGAAGTGAACTGCAGGAGAACTAGGTGTGGGCTTGTCATGTTGTTATATACTGAGATTATTTCATTACCACATGTCAAGGTGCAGGCTGGAATCTTTAGTCTTGTAGTTCTTAATTTTTTGGGTGTTGGTAGGTATGATGGTGGAGATTTTAAGGAAAGCATAAGACAATATGAACATAGCAGTTATACATTTCTGTGCGGTCCGTCTGCATTTGTCCATCACTCTGCAACAGAGATGTGAATATATTCATGCAGAAATTAAGTAAATACAATTAAAACAATTTGAAGTAATGCTGAGATTAGCTACAGGACACAGGATGAGTGTTAAACTAAGATAATTTAAGCATATTTTTTTTCTATTTCAGATGTTTGAATAGCTCCTCTTCTTCATGTCATTTTAAGTGTACCCCCTATGGACCAGCCACCACTGGTGTGTTTCTGTAGAGGTGTTAAAAATGCATTCTATTGTCAGGTTGTGAGTTTCAATACTTGTGTTCAGACAGTGGCAGCACTTGATTAACATTCGAGAAAAATATTAGATTTAATGCCAAATCGTGCTTTTGTTATCTTAGATTTGATCATTTACTGGTAAATGTTGTTTTCTGGTGTAGGAATCCTTAATTTCCACCCCAACAGCTTCAGGGTGACTATAATTTACTAAAACAAGAGTATAATATGTTGCATGTAAATATAAAGGTACTTTAATGTTATAGTGAAGCCTCTTTCTGTTTTTGAGACATCATTCAATCTGAGTAAAAGTCAGGAGCTAAAACCATGATATAATCTGGTGCAGTGAGGAGATCTCTCCAGTTGTGTTGAGATAACTTGGTTGTCTGATCAACAAACTAAAGAAAAGATAGACTAGTGGTATACCAGACAGATTTAGTCCAAATAGCTATAACTTCAGACAAAACACTAATTTAATTTCAAGATCTTAAATTGGAACTATAAGATTTTACTGTTTTGGTTCTTCACTGTTTTCGTAGCATTTTCCTCTATGGAGCTCCCCCTACAGTTTCGAAGTACATATAAAACTCACACTTAACCCTCCCACTCTGACCATGTACATTTGCTTTCAATGAAGCAATGAGAAGGCAAAAAGTAGTGATTGAATACACTACTGGAGAGGAGCGGGATGGGAAACTTTAGCATTGAAGTTTCGTACATTTGTTTTCACTTCATGGAGGAAGTCGCCGAACCAGAGCTGCAGCAGGGGGTCATATGGACAGGAGTCCCCTGGCCATCCCGGCGGACAGATCACATTGACATGCAGGGACCAGCAGTATGCAGCCGCTAGTACAGAGCTGCTAATGTTTGACGCATAACTTTAGAGCTAACAGGTTAACAAACATCAGCAGCTCCCACCTGTCATGCAATCCTCGCCCCGTTAGCAATTAGCATGCTATCATCCCCTGGTTAACCTTTATTACGACAAAAAACATCAGCAGCTTCCACCTGTTACCACATCCCGGCCTCGTTAGCGATTAGTGCACTATCATCACCATGAAGACGGTGATGTACAAATTAATACACTGTTATATCCTATGGGCAAAGAGTCCGAAACAATATTAGCCTCTTTTACATTCCCAGAACATTGAGATGTTGACAACTACTATGAGGAAGTTTTAAAAAGGTTTGACGAACATTTTTTGCCAAGAAGAAACACTACACATGAACGTGCCTGCTTCCATAGATGTTCACAGCTTCAAGGGGAGAACATGGAGGTATTTGTCAGACAGCTTTACAAACTAGCAGAGCACTGTGATTTCGGAACAACCAAAGATGAACAGGTAAGAGATCGTATTATTTGAATCGAAGAGTCATAGAAATTACAACTTAAACCGGACTTGACGTTAGAAAAGGCTATCAGCATTGCATGGCAGTCAGAGTTAATTAAAACACAAAATGCCAGAGCAATGAGCATGGATGTGGGTGCCATAAATGCACTTAAGTTCAAGAAGCCAAAACAGTTTGACAAACAATGTGCTAAAAATAAAGACAGTGAACAATACAAAAATGTGACACAAAAACCTCACAGAAAAGTGTGCACAAGATGTGGGAGACAGTATGAGTTTGGTGTCTGTCCAGCTTCAGGCAAACACTGCCACAAATGCAATAAAATGGGATATTTGAAGTAATGTGTAAAACTACAACTGTGAATGCATTAAACGTTAATGACTGTGACGGTGATGAGGGCAGTGCATGGTCCCTAGGGCCCGTTGTGGATGAAAATGACAGCAATGAAGACAAATGGTACAAGGATCTGCAAATCGATGGCACGACTGACATTCTGTATCGATACAGGTGCAGATATAACTGCGATAATGGAGGAGATGTATTTAATGCTGCAGCAACACCCTCTCCTGGTCAAAACTAGAAAATCTTTCACAAGCCCAGGTGGACAGTTGGATTACAAAGGCAAATTTCTGACTCACTGTAAAAGACATGGGAAAACGTACCCGTTTTGGATTTATGTAATGTCAGGCCCATTCACAACCAACCTGCTCGGATGCAAAACATCAATAAAAATGTGATTAGTGCGTAGAGTAAATGGACTTGAGTTATTTGATGTTTTTGGAGACATTGGACTGTTGAATTGTGAACCAGTCAAGACTGAGCTTAGTCCAGATGCTAAGCCATACAGCATTGTGAATACCATTAACACCAATACCATACTGCCACAAGTTGAAGAAGACTAGGACAGATGAAGTGTTTAGGCATCATTGAGGAAGTGAAGGAAGCCACAGACTGGTGCGGTCCTATGGTGCCTGTAAAAAAGTAACAAGAAACCACAAATATGTGTAGACCTAACCAAACTGAATAAAGCAGTGAAACAAGAGAGGTTCATCCTGCCAACACTTGCATCAAAACTGTTGGGCACAAAAGTTTTTTCCACTGTAGATGTTACGTCTTCCGCTGGGGACCCAAGTGCAGGACACAGACCACGGAAACTGGATATGGTTAGTGGTATTTATTGAAGGAATATGCGTCAAAATAGATCTGTTTAGGAGATGACTGGAACTTGACCACAATAGCGGAACCAGGACTCGAAGGCGAAGAGACCAGAGAACCAGGAGGGAACGGGTAGCAGGAGTGTAGACCAGAGCTCGAGGACGGGGAAAACCAGGGAACCAGGAGGGAACAGGTTGCAGAGTCAGGAACAGGGTACTACAGATTAAACAAAGGTAAGTTACCATACAGGATTGACAGAGTTCACTTAGGAGATTGTTCAGGTGCAGACCGGAGTAACTGAGATGTCAATCCAGCGACAAGGAGTGGAAAACACCCGTCTTTTAAAGCAGGGAAATCACTGATGGTAGACAGCTGGGTTAGGCTCCTGCACACCTGATGCCACTCCTGTAATCAGCGGAGAAACTTTCCACACACCCACACACACAGAGACCTAGGGCCTGGGAGAAGTGACAGTAGATGCTTCTATAAGTGGGTTTTGGCAAATCCCACTTGATGAAGTAGCAAGAAACTTACAACATTCATTACACCAGTGGGTTGCTTCTGCTTCCACTGCCCTCCCTTCGGCATTACCTCTGCTTCAGAAATATTTCAGCAGAAAATGAGCTCGCTTCTGAAAGACCATGAGGGCACAGTGGTAGTGATGGATGACGTTCTGGTCTATGGGAAAGACAAGGACGACCATGACCAGAACCTTCACACTGTGATTAAAACTATCAAAGCTTCAGGAGTGAAACTGAACAAGAGCAAGTGTCAGTTTAGGAAATCTGAGATTCACTAGTTCAGACACATCATTGGGAAAGATGGCATCAAACCAGACACTGAGAAAATCAGAGCCATCGCAGAGCTCCCCAGCCCAACAGAACTGCAACAGAGGATTGAAATAATTAACTACTTGGGGAAATTCCTCCCTGACCTTTCCAGAATAATGCATCCCATAAACTGCTTACTGAGAAGCAACCTAGTGTGGACACGGGGTGAAGCACAAGAGAAAGCCTTTACGAAAGTGAAAAACATGCTAACTACAGCACCTGTTTTTGTGTTTTTCAATGCAACCAAGCCAACTGTTTTAAGTGCAGATGCAAGCAGCTATGGCCTTGGAGGTGCACTCTACCAAGAGCAGAGACGGACTTCGGCCGGTTGCCTTTTGCTCACAGACATTGACTGAGATTGAGCGAAGGTATGCCCAGATAAAAACGAATGCCTTGCTGGAGTTTGGGCGTGCAAGCTCTTTGGAAGACACCTGCAAGGTATGGACAAGTTTATTCTACAGGCAGATCACAAACCTCTAGTCCCACTGAAAAACTCATATGACCATGATAAACTAAACTATTGATGCGTTTAATGAGGTTCAATGCGGAGGCTGTTCATGTTCCAGGAGCTCGTCATTGCAGACACTTTATCCGGGAAGCCCCTGCAGGACTGTACAATGTCAGACACAGAGCATGAGGTAAAAGCTTATGTGCAGGCAGTGGTGGCAACAAGACCAATCACAAAAGACAGACAGATTAAATGCTATAAGAGAAGCAATATGCAATGATGATATTCTTCAAACTGTGGTTCGTTACACCAATAATAGCTGGCCTTCAGACTTCTCTCTCAAACTTATGAGACACAATAAAGCATGATTTTTTGGCAATAGTGTCATTATGTTTGGTGTGCGTTTGGTGCAGGAAGAGACAGTAAAAATGGGGTTCTAGGGGAATTTCTTGCAAGCAGGAAGCGCTTGCATGAAAGAAAAGTCCATAATGCCACGCAACCAGGAAAGTTGTGGAAGTAAGAGCGACGGAAAAGAGACAGCAATAGGATTAGCGAACTTCAAGATTTCAGAGCTTTAGCATTTTTTGAGTGCATAATTAGTGTGTAGTGCAGTGTGAGTCTGTAGTGTAGTTGGGTGTTGTTTTGTGCATCTGAAAAATGCTGCACTTTTACTGCTCTTAACAGAGTACAATGTTTTGAATAGTTTTACAAGTAAGTCAATGATTTAAACATATCTTTATTGGTTTAACTTAATGGTGAATTAGTGGGTAATACCTGGTACACAACTTGTCATCTACAGAATTATAAGTTAGAGAATGCACAGTATTGCAGAGAGCACGCACAATAAGTACAACAACCTTTCCAATACACATATACTATGTAGTTGGATGTAATTATTATGAGCAGTGACATCGGCAGAGGAATAAGTCAGTATATCGACATTCTTTATCAAAATGGAACAGCCCAGGCATTGAGACAACCCATTGCGCGAGTACTTTTACTTTAAAAAATACTTTAAACTAAATTTAAAAGTAAGTACTTAGTATTTTTACTTAAATAACAGTACGTGTTGATGTAGTACTTATACTTTTACTTCAGTATATATTTTGCAGGATATTTGTACTTTTACTTTTACAGTCCTTCCTCCACCAATGGTTAACACCTAAACACATAGTCTCAGGACTATGTAGGTATTACTACGGTGTAGACTATTGTGTTCCCTTTGATACTACAGAGTAAATCACTCAGGAGCTTTACTAGCAGGGTGTAACATGCAGGGTGCCACGCTGTTCCATTGGTTCACATTATAGGAAATACTGATGCTGATTTAAGAGGAAACAGAGAACACAGTCCCAGTGAAATGAATACAGTGCCTAATTAACCATGGTATTCTTTTAAGGTAATAACAGTATCAGGGATTTGATGTTCCCTTTATGTTCCGCACTTAGGGCTAAAAATCACAACCCTTGTGGCGGCTTTTCACTGAAGGCAGAAGTGCTGTGTCCCCTCTCACCTGCTGTGGTGGATAAAGGAGTGGGCTCGGTGCATATGAAAAGACTCATACATATTGAAACCGCAGCAGGTCTGATCCCGCCCTCATTCATAATCCATATTCCTTAAGAGCCCAAAGAACAAAATCCCTCTTAGTACTCAGCTTTGGCATTCATTACAATACATTCTCCCACTGCTGCTTAGTTTGGACCTCAGTGAACAGGGTTCAAGGTTCGAGCAGTAAAGCTGTGCGGCAGATACAGTATATCGTACTGTGATTATACATGAAGGACAAAAATGCACTTGGTAATGCTGAGGTGGGGTTTTTTTTCAGCAGGTGGAGTATTAAGGTCATATAACAAAGAAAAAGGATTGGCAGAATGTGAATGGAACCACTGTGGTTTGATGCAACAAAGCATAAATGAGGTTACTGAAATATGTACTAAAAAGGGCACTGGAAATTGTACACATCCATAAAAGCACTGAGAAACCTGTATATTCAACAACTGCAAAATATGAGTTTGTAAGTAAAAAATGTTTTCAGGTGGTTGTGAGGATTGGAACCTCCACATGTTTTACATAATTTCAAAAACATGCTGACTGATTAGTCATGGTGGTGCAACATGAAATAGAAACATGAAATGACATTGACAACATTTTTTTTAATCAAAAACACTTTGTATTTGTATTTACTCAGTGCCAGTGTATCTTCTATTCCGTATTTCAGTAATGTTTAGTTTTTCCAAGCTCATTATTGTTTTCACAGTTGCCTGTTGGATCTGTTTTTCCATGTCTTTCTGAAGACATTTGTATATTTGAAAATGTTTCTATGTATATTCACATATAGGTTAACAAGTTTTTTCTTGGTACCATATTTGGTCTCTATTGAGAAAAAGTATGTATCCAAATTATTTGGTTATTTTTGTTTTCTCTAACATGAATCATCAAATATCTTGTGTATCTATACTGTAGACCGTATTAATAATATTTGTTATTATTCAACAAAGTAATTGTGATGTTACCCATTTGTCAGTACTTTGAAAATGGTTGTTTCCATTTTGTTTTTTGGCACCAGAAGTGACCATATTTGGACAAAAGTAGTAGAACTACGAGAACCCATGGGATCAGAGATGAGCTAATGCTAAATGCTACCTTATGGTAAAATCTTCACGCAATGTGTAAGGAAGTTATTTTACAGTCTTGTTAGTGGATCCTGTTAACAAAGCCGTCCATTTGACCTGAGATCTTACTAATGGAGGAACATTTTAAAGATACACCAGACCACTTATTAAATGATACAAATCCAAAAAAACAGAATGAATTGGTTTTGGGGAAGCAACTAGTGGCCACCTGCAGTATTACAACTTTAACATACTTGTGCATTGGCTTCATTTTGGCCGGAACGGAGATTCTTGCTGTTTGATCCACACCTTCTCATATGAGCTGTATGCATTCTAGTGGTGGATTTACATTCCTACTGATAGCAGGAGAAACAGTACAAAATGCGCTTTCATTTAGGCACTAAAACAACTGGATTTCAGTTGGACAAGGTTGATTTAGGGACAATGCATTACCTTCATTGTAATAGTTACATGGTAGAAGATGAAACGTACCAGAACATAAACACCAGTCATTATATTTAAGTCAGCAGGTTTGTTATTTCACCTTCCCTGGACCTTGAGTTCATACTGAGGAGTTTGTCTCCAGATAGGCCTCCTTCATTGACTGCATCATGTTTTGGGGTAAGATCACTAGATGTTGTTCGGAATGTTATAATAACTCAGTAAAACAACTTATGAACATGTTTTCTATAGACAAAAGGATTTCCTTTCATAGTGCCAGCTATTTGTTGGTGTCATTGCACTTGATGAGATTGATATGTACTGAAGCAATCACATTCCTTTAGTATGAATGAGTGAAATAGCCTCAGATCAAGGTTAAAAAATGTCGTCTAATCCATAAAGTCTGAAATATGAGTGAAATGTTTCAGTATTTGCCCTTTCCAGCTCTTATTCTCTTTCTTCTTCTGTTAAAGTGTAGTGAACATCCATCCCCAGCAGATCTGAATGCAGTTCAATAGTATTTGTGTGCATGGTGTATACATGAAACCCAGTCTTTGTGGGTGCACATTTCATCACGTGAGTGAAGGCGAGCTGATTAACAGAGTAGCGAACGGCCGAAAAAAAGCACATCCTGAAAAACACACCGCATGCAAATGTGTTTGTCACTCTGACAGAATGTCTCAATTAAGGCCTAAAAAGCCGAGCAGAGCCGGTCTGTGCTGCCAGCTCCACTGACCCCCCCTCCCTCAGCACACACACACACACACACACACACACACACCCTCACACACGCACACATACACACATTACATCTACACACTTCCTTAAAGTGTAGCGAAGAACTGAAAAGAACAAAGAGGAGAGAGGAAAAACTGAAGGGAAGGGGAAAGAGGAAGCCTTCAGCAGCATGACAGCGGGGGAAATTCTTGAGAGGAGTCTGTACGGTAAATTGACAACCGGAGAACCGCAGCAAGGCGGGATGGTAATGATAAGACCGGCTGGAGCACACACGCCACTGATGCCAGCGCTAGCCGTAATGACAACAATAATGGCAAACAATAAACACTCAGATCCGGCATCCTCCTCAACCCCCCCCCCCAAACACACACACACACACACACACACACACACACACACACCTGCCATGTAACCGCCCTGCAGTCATCACCGGCACTGCCAGGTTTGACGGCTACTATGGCACACACTACTGGAGCGTGGTTTATCCTGCATGCACATAACACACCAGTGAAACTCAAACACACAGAACGCATACATTATGTACATATAGAGAGCATAAGCAAACTCTGGGCACACATAATTGGAGACACATTGTGTGAAATCGTTAACAACTTACCACGTATCCACATGTACTGTACATCTCTTTAAACACACACGCACAAACCATGAAATTAATTTCCTCTGCCATAGACATATACAGTATGTGCACACAATTACACAGACAGAACATACAGTGATGCACACACTTAAAAATGTCAGTGTGTGTCTAATGCCTAAAAGACTAAAAAAAAAGAAAAAAGAAAAAAGCTGAGATGAAGTGATACACTGTGTGCATCTGCACGCACATGGACAGCCGCACTTCCTCCAACGCCACTGTAGCAGGGAGCTGATGGCGAGGAGAGGCTGATGACGGCTGATGTGGTGGCTGGCTGGGTAGCCGTTTAATTAATCTCCAGACAGACAGTGGCATCAGAGAGAGAGAGGAAGAGCGCAGAAGGAAAATATAGACAGAGACAGAAGCAGCGACAGCCACGCAGAGGCTGTGTCTGTCTTTCTGTCAGCCCTCAGGACACATCAGAAAACACACTGCAGGAGTCTCCAAAAAATCTGCAGCTCGCCGCATCTCAGAGGCCTATCTCCAGCTCGGCAGAACAGTCCACAGTCTCGATTTATAGAATATAGAGGGACAGAGGGATGGGTTGAAGTCTGAAGAGTGGCTGGATGGCTGTACACTGAGTCGGGGGCTGTGAGAGGACACAAACAAGTTAGGTTTGTTGTGTTGCAGTCTGTCAAATTTGAGGCAGAATTGAGATGTCTTTTGTTATCTTTTGGCTACCTGTCTGCCAAAGCCGTCAGTACAACTGGTATAATGACAATGCTGAATTTTTATGAGGTTCTTGAAATAAACATTTGGGAAGAAGTATGTGTCACTAGAAACTGAACTTGAATCACTTATACTGGATTTGAATCACTCAACTTAAACAATTGCATTAGAATGAATGAGAATTAATTTCTATTGCAACGATTGAAAATCAGGATTTTATATCTTGAATTTATTAGTTTGGGTCTGAATTCTAATAAACTTCCAACTGAACATAACACAATTCAGGTTTTGCTCTCAGTTTCCTGACAAATACATCTAATCATTAAGGAGGATCATTCACATGCAGATTGATAGAACGTTTCAGCCAATCAATAGCTTCGTTTCCTGATCATTTCCTTGTCTTGTTTTGATCCATAGACATTTCGAAATCTAACTCTGAGTGTCCACAATATTGACATAAATCTTGGTGAGATTGATTATTGTGGAGAATGATTTTCTGGGCAATTAGTCTTTGACATAAAACAATAAAACCGTGATGTTAACAGTCAGTGGTCACTATAGAAACAGAATATGTGAAATGTATAATTCAGTCAAGTTTTGACTGAAATCAAGGTAAAAGAATAACAAATGTCCCTGCTCGTGAATCTTTTCATATCATCAAAATCAAATCAAATCAAATTTTATTTATATAGCGCCAAATCATAACAGAAGTTTTCTCATCACACTTTACATATAGACCTGGTCTAAACCA
>JAPQRQ010000028.1:8012074-8029820 GCA_037367365.1 Apogon talboti
TTGTAGCTTTACAATCCAATCAGCATCCAGATCCCGATCACGGCAGGTACCTACCTTTTCCGGTAGGACCTTTTTATGGTTTGATTTTCTTTTTTGTGTGTTTTTTCTTTTTCTTGTTTGTGTGATTTTCTTTTCATTTTATGTGATTTGGTTTTTTTTGTTTGCGTGATTTTCTTTTTCTTGTATGTTCTTTTCTTTTTTGCGTGATTTTCTTTTTCTTGTGTGTGTTTTTTTATTGTTTGCGTGATTTTCTTTTTCTTGTGTGCTTTTCTTTTATGTGTGTGCTTTGTGATTTGTTGTTGTGGTTTGCCCTTCAGGGCCACCATAAACTGGTCCAAACACTGAGACCAACCATAGTTGTTACTGTCTAAGCTGTGGACACAGAGAATAATACTAGACGTAGCAGACACAGAGACTTTAATCTGTCATGAAAGTGAAGCAGCAACAAATTCAGTTGTAAACTTGCATTACCTTAAGTGTTGGTTGTGTTTGTGGGAGTGTATTTTTTACCCGATGTGGATTTGTCCATAACGCCGGTCAGGTCTGTCTCCTAAACATATTGGTGCTGACCTTGATCTGCTGTACATCATACACTGATTTATACACCTGGATTTGATTTTTCTTTCAATTTTATTTATTTTTTTTATAATAGTGATACATTTAAAGAGACATAGTGGAAAGAAAAAAACAAATAAACAAAAGACAAATCAGGTAAATAAATAAACAAACAAAAATAATGACAAACAACAACAATGACAACATCATATTACAATGAAAAAGATATGAAATGTAAAGAGCAACTAAGTAATATGGATTGATTAGGGCGATAGGGTAAAGGGAGGGGAGAGAGAGAGAGAGAGAGAGAGAGAGAGAGAGAGAGAGAGAGAGAGAGAGAAAGAAAAAGTGATAGAGCTAATAATTATTATGATAATGATAACAACAATACAACAATATATAGTAATAATGCTAATAGTCTTTTTTTCTTAGTATTACTGTGGTGGCGGCAGAGGCAGCCACAATAATAGTAAAAAAGTACTGGAGTAATAAAGCGTCTCCAAAGTTCAATACTGTCGTCTTTTCTTCATATCACGCTGTCAGGGCTCATCCTCCAGACCCCCAGTTTCTGTGGTGGCAGCGGTGGCATCGCTTCAGTGCAGAGAAAAAAAAAAAAGTTCAGCTAGCTCGGTTCAGTAAGCCACTGCTAACTCCCGTTTAGCTTAGCTGTAAAAGTGTATTTAGTACTGAGCTCCGCGTTACTTCTAGCTAGAGAGGTTAAAAATGTTTTAAAAATTAAAAAATATATCTGGAAATACGAAGAGGACCCTCTGGATTTCAGAGCATTGCGACGAGAGAGGCCCGTCTCCAGTGCAAAGATTGAAACTGCTCGATGCTTTTAGACAAACGCATTATTTGGACTGTTTCAGAGCTAACCTTGTTGCTTGCTGTTGTGCCCCAGGTGAAAGCCTGGATCTCTATGCAGCTGATGTAGGAGAGCTAGTACAAGAGGCTTTCTCTAACTATGGTGAAGCAGCTCAGAGTGAAGAAAAATTTTGTAGATTTCTGCCTTGACTTGACCCCTGCCTCAGAGCCAGATGTCAGGAACACTGGGAGACTGACTAGCCTTTATCACTGCAGGCCGCTGTGACATGGCTCATGAGACCCTAAGAAGTGACTCTACCTACCCTGTCAACTCTGCTCAAACAAGTCAACCTGCCCTTGTGCACTCTATCTCGGAGGAGGCTGGCTGGTAACGTACGATGGACAGGCTGTCGGAAGATATGAAAGAAATGAGAAAGGATATAAAAAGACTGTCAGATGAAAATGAAAGACTGAAATATTGCAGCAGGGGCAGAGAAGGCTTTTCTCCCATGCTTGAGCAATGCTGATGCCAGTGTGGGGGCCGGGACTGCCAGTCCCTGTGTACCTGGACCAAGCCAAGGGGGCATGCCCCTGCTTCCAGCTGGCGTGGCCAACATGGGAATAGACATTCCGGACCAGACTGGTGTTCTCCATCTCCTCCATTCCAAGACCCAACCAGGGAAATTTCTATGCTGATTCCGCAAAGCATCAAGGGGTTCCTCTCCCCGAACAAGAGAACTCAATCCATCAGTCAGGACGGATTGGGTTGAGATATACCTGTCGTCGGGGCCCTGACACAAGCCACAACATCTGTGGGCCCCTGTCAGGATGAAAGCTCCATGCATTTCCTGAGTCATACTAGTGCGCAGCTGTCTCCCGCGCTCCTCATATGTGTGGGGAAGCATTAAAGGTACTGAACTTAATATCTTAATAGACTCTGGTTCCACTGAATCTTTTATCAATGTAGATTTTCGTTAGTCCATCCCTGCTATGCACCAGTGACCTCTGAGTGCAGATATTAATGCAGCTAGGGCAGTAAATGGAAAGTTACTGGACACACTACGTACTATTACTACTACTACAGTATGCCTGGGAAATCAGTCATTACAGCATGTTTTGTACTAAGAAAGTCTATTCAACTTGCTCTTCTTGGTCTGGGCTTCCTGATAGCTCAACATGCGCTTTTGGCTTTGTCCCATAGCAGGCAACTGTTATGGGGAATGGATGCTCCTTTGCTGAGCATTGAGAACTCTATTCCAGTGTGTTGTAATGTGACCCTTACTTTCACTCTTACACTGCCCCCACTGAGTGAGGTGCTGGTACCGCTGAGTGTTTCCCCCTCTGGGCCTGCAGACCAGCTCCCTGAGTTTGCTGGTTACCTGGAGCCCACCCCTCAGAGTAAGAGTAAGAGCTCACACGCTCGCCTCAGTGAAGAATGGCATGAATAACAACAGCAAGGCTTCTTAACCCCACTAATCAGAATTTGACATTAATAGGGGGTACACATCTTGGTGAGTTTTTCTCCGTAAGTGAGTGGGACCTTATGACCCTTCCAACCACTACTTTGGTTATTGTTAAAAATAACAAAAAAAAACCAAAAACAATATATAAAATATATATATATATCAGTCTGTTGCATCCATACTTTCTGAAACACAAAAAGCATTTTTACGCAAATATTTCATGATACTATTTGAGATTGTGTACAATTTTAATGGTGTCCAAAAACTTGTGGGACGTGTCTACTTCTTCTTATCCCTTTATTCTGTAAAGCACATTTACAGTCAATCTAAATAGAACCTTCTGGCACAACCTCGCCTACTTCCAATGTGCACAGTACTGGTGTAAGATATATTTTCTATCATATGTAAATCAAATACTTTGCAAGCACTATCTGTTCTTTTAAACATCGACTAATGTTTTGCAGATATATTTGTGGCTTTTTATTTAGATGACACCCAATATCCATATCCTCTCCTTGTTTTAGAAACTAAAGTTCCACACCCTGGTATGACCCTCTAATTTTGTCATTGTAATATGTAATTTAGCCCTGTCTCTAGTTGTCTATCTTCTAACATGGTCCAATAATTGGGCAGGAACCATCTGTTCATATGTCCAACCCATAATTTTTCCTTGTATTTGTTTCATGTTTGCTTTTTTAATTCAAATACAGCTTGTTATATATTCCCTTATGACCCTGATGAAAGCTACAAGCCCATATGTGTTGGTCTA
Organism: Apogon talboti; assembly: GCA_037367365.1. Taxonomy (NCBI): domain Eukaryota; kingdom Metazoa; phylum Chordata; class Actinopteri; order Kurtiformes; family Apogonidae; genus Apogon; species Apogon talboti. The sequence continues at coordinate 8,015,666 of JAPQRQ010000028.1, forward strand.
GTGAAATAAAGTTCTTCTATGATAAGTTCTGCTGGAGTTCTTGAGCTATATTGTTTTTGACAGCCATATACAATGCTGCCTACAGCGCCACCTTTGACCTATTTTATTTGCTGCAAACCAGTTGACTGAAACAGATTTAAAGTTCTCTTTGCGGAACTAATATCAACTGGTGACATTTAGTCATTTGGAATAATTGGTTTTCTTCATAACTTAATGTGAATCTGCCGTCTGTAATTTCTAATGTACAAATCCCATTGCAAATTGTCCCATTTTTGGGAAACACAAAGGTCCTCTGATTTACAAAACGTTTTCCTTGTGTATTTACCCTACTGATTTCCTGAGAACTACTCTGATCAGATGGATTATGTGCAAGGTAATATTCAGTACAGAACATTCTTCCTATCGTTACACAGGTTCAACAATTACCTCTAAGTGGAGCCTTGACATCAGTCAGGGATAATGTCAGGAAAATTCAGTAAAACACACACTTGGCTTATTCTGTGGAATGTACTGCAGGATACACAGACATTTGGGGGTCAATTGCTAAATATCACTGGACGTCCCCGGGTTACATTAGTCTCATGTGTATAGGGCTTCATTTACATTTTCCTTTTTCGTTTTTGCAACATTTCCAAAGTTTGCTTCACATTCACTTGACAGATTTATTGAAACACTGTGTTTGACTGTATTAAATCTGATGTGACCATTCACTACCTTTTCCTAGAGCAGTAGAGAAAACAGAGTGGTGACATTTCGATAGACTCCCATTGTAAAAAATGGCAGATGAAATATGGACCTACTTCCGGGTTATGGAGGCACCAATAGTTCCAAACATTGAGAATGGCTGTCGGAACATTCATTGCTGCTGATCTAACAACTCAAGCGGTGAGTTAATAAGATATTATCATCTTTCAAATTGTCAAGTATATTTCCAGACATTGTAAGTTCTGTTTTTCTTGGTATGTGTTAGCATTTGTATGAATTGATAAATGTATATTGTATACAACCCTTATGTTCGATTTTCAGCTGTAGCCCATTAGTTAGCTAGCTTGACTTTGCCAGCTGTTGAGATTTAACCACTATAACTACAAACTGTAGACTGGTATAGGTTCATACTGTATTCCAATGATTAATGTGAAAAAGATAATTTATATAACAGACAGGAGCAGTTGTTTGCTTACCTGCTTTGCCAGTTTCAGCTACTTCGTCAGAAGCGTCACGATGTTACAATGGCGTGTCTTATAGGCTTAGAAGAATTTGCGAGACAGCAGGGAAGGCTTACGGCCCCTGCTGTCTGATGCCTTTTCCAGGACCACATCCCAGGTGTGCGATAAGGTGTATGCCCCATTGTCAGGAAGAGGAGGCACACATACACAACGTGCTCACAAAATGCCAGTGTCCACTATGGGTAATAGAAAGGGGGAAAAGCAGGCACAACACATACAAAAAACAACAAAAAGGAAAAACAAGTCACAGGACACAAACCCACCTGCCATAGTCACACTTCCATACGTTTGGGGGGGGTACAAAATGCATTCAGAGGGCCATGAAAAAGCACAATATTAATACACTGTTCAAACCACACACAAAACTCTGATAACTACTGGTCAAACCCAAAGATAAGATACACCAGGATCAGAAATGTAATGTCATATGCAAAATCCTGTGCTTATCATGCAATAGAACTTATGTGGGAGAGACAGGGAGACCATTTAGCACATGGAAAAAGGAACACCAAACAGAATGTGAAAAGGAAACAGCACACAGACAAACAAGAGCAGTAAAAGAACAAGTGCAACAACACAACCTAAAATCAGCCGTATCTGATCACTGCAAGAGGGAGAACCACGTTATGGACTGGAACAACGCCAGGGCCATTTGTGCTGAGAGCAACAAGTTCCATCGCTGGATAAAGGAGGCCATCAAGATAAGAAAACACAGACCAAGGACAATGAACAGGGATGACGGGGCATACACCTTATCGCACACCTGGGATGTGGTCCTGGAGAAGGCATCAGACAGCAGGGGGGTGTAAGCAAATTCTTCTAAGCCTATAAGACATGTCATTGTAACATCATGTGATGCTTCTGACGAAGGCTACAGGAAGTAGCTGAAACTAGTAAATCAGGTAAACAAACTGCTCCTGTCTGTTATATGAATTATCTTTTTAACAAAGTATGGAGTTTCTAAGGTAAGTTAACATTAGTACAAATTTGGTTATCAGCGGGTTTTATTTTAGTTGTTTTGCTGAACCATCAGTTAAGTTTGTCAGCTGAGGTAATGTGCTAATTAGCTTCATTTACTGCAGATAGAAATATAGGTCAACTTTGCCAGTTATTTTATTGTATTTTTAATTTATTAATGTTTCATAATGACATGTGATCCCTGTAAGTAGTTGTATTTGTCCAGCACCTAGATGCTAACTCTACGTCAAATTTAAAACTTTTCAAAGTAATAAATGCAGTACTTTCAGTGGTCAACCCGAGTACTCACAACCATACCTGACACAAACATACTGTAACGTTCTTACAGGTAATAAAGTCACAGGCGAGTGTTTCCTCCAAATGCTTTATTCTCCATAAGTCAAACTGACTTAGCTTTGAACTGGGCTACTGTTCTGGCCGCAACCCACTCCAACATTTACTGTGTTTTTCACACAACACCAACAACAACACTGTCGCAGCTCACGGCTCAAAAGATCAAACCTGCCGGCACACACATAACACGTCATCCTTAAAGTAACAGTGATGCTTTAAACATTACACACTCACAACACACATCAACAATAATCACTTAAGGATCGTTACAATACATAGCCTACAGTAGCGCAACAACGGTTAGAAATATACTTGTGTGTGGTTTATTTTGATATTTACCATGCAATAACGCACTCCCTGCTGTCTGTCCCATAGAAGAAGGTCACAGCGCGCAGTTTGTTTTGGAACTATTAAGGCTTACATGTCCACGTGATCACCGTAGCGGCCACATCAAAGCGTATCACAACTCTCTCTCTCTCTATGGCTCTGCCTTTTTGTATTTGTTAACCCACAAAGATCTAAACAGCTGCTGCAGCCAGAAGCATCTACTGATTGAAAATGTTTAATAACTTCTGAATCATTAATCCTATTAATATGTATATATATTTCAAGTAAGATGCAGTTTTTTAGTTGTTCATGGTCATCAGATATGACCCATTTGGACGTTCAGAGGCTCCGTAGTGAACATGGAAACATCTTCTACAACACTGATTCACCAGTAAAACCCACAGAGTTTGATAAGTGTAGTGTTCAGTTAAAGTAAAGTCACTTTTTTTTCTGATAGAATAGCATTTGAATTTATTCTGAGTTTTTATGAGCACACACTCTGTGAAATAAATGTTGGAAAATATTTGCTTTATACTGAAAAATGCAAAAAATAGAAGATAATATAATAAATGGTCATAAATCACTAAAGAAAGGTTACATAATTCAGACATCACATTTAACCCATTTGGACATCCAGAGGGTCCTTACCAAATACCATCATTTCCATTATGACTCACCAGTAAAACCCATGAAGTTTGACTAACGTAGATGCTTATTTTTATGTTCAGTTAAAAAAAAGTCATTTTTGCTTTCAGTTTTCTGTTGTGATATTGTAACCTTTAAATTTACACTGAGCTTTGCTGAACATCTACATGGAAAATGTTTGCTTTACCCTGAAAAATGTCAAATGCAGAGGACAAAATTGTGATAAATAGTGATGAGTCACTATGGACAGGAAAGAGGTAGAGAAAAATTGATTTGGAAGTTGCCATGAAAATAGTTCTTTAAATATAAAAACCTCCATGTAGAAACCTGCACATGCGTGGAGCTATTCTTACCTGTATGAGGTGGGTGTGCCTGTGGTCCTCTGGTGTGGAGGACGCGGCAACAGGGTTAATTGGGTGTAAAGGGAGGTGTGTGTGTTGGGTTTGGGGTAGTGTGTGTTGCAATAGCATCAGCTGCACCTGATCTGGCTGCCTGATTAAGCTGTGTAATCTCCTGCATGAAACAACAGCTGACCAGATCCCTGGGGTGGCGGCCACACACTAACACACTAACACACTCACACACACCTGTGCTGGTGGCCATGACAGCAGGCACCTTGCACTCCCCAAGGACCGCCATCTCTGTCACACACCTGGTATCTACAGCTCCCCTGTCTCAAAGGTGAACTCTCACAACAGAAAAACAGTTGAGCGAACCAGCAGTGTGTTAGTTTCCTGCAAAGCTTACACAATCCCAGCTGTGACTGTGGGAAAATGAAAAGTGATCCCTAAATTATTTTACAGATATTGGATCACATTGTGCAGACATCTGTTACTCTTTACCTGAAGAAGTAAATACATGTCTTTGTCTTTAGTTGTGAATAACCTGTTGCCACCGGTAAATATATTATAAACATCAGTAAGATCATTAGAAAGTAATAGGCTTTCTGGGGTTAGAGAGTGTGCAGAGATCCATCATGGTGCTTAGATGAAAAAAAAAAAAAAGTGTAACAAATATCACAAGCCAGTACTGCAAATTTCTGCAACTCACGAAGACCATGTAAAAGATCATTAACTGCAAACAAAACAGTAGTGAAATATTTTTTCAGTGTAAAAATAAATTCAGTGAACACTGGAAAACATAGCAATACTATTTCTACACACTACAGTTAAACTAACAAAAAAGAAAAAAAGTAGTCAGTTTATGTTATATTGTCGGTCTACAGTTAATACGTTAACGTGTAAGAATATTGTAATGTTACAGTTGATAATGGGAGTAATCTATAAAATTAAATAACTATAGATTAAATTAATTACATTGTAGCAAACATCAGTGTCTGTAAAGTATCTAGTATTAAATAGATGCATGTGGCACTAAAATACTGAAATGAAGAAGAAGAAGAAGAAGAAGAAGAAGAAGAAAATATCAGAAAAAAGAAACACAATGATGAAACTCAAAATTATACTTTAGAACATTACCCCCTGACAATATGACAAATGTAGTTAGGATTATTTTTATATGGAAACTGTTACTAAAGTATCTTGCAAACCTAAATACCTATAGTGACAAATGTACATGTTTAACTTCTTTTTGAAAAAAATTATTAATTTATAGACAATTTCTAAATTACGGTGGCAGGTTATAAATATGATGTTTGCATTATTTTCTCCTAATTTCACTTTGATAATAATTTTTAGTATATTTTGTGCAAGTGTGGGTAGGTTGTGTAAGTGTTTTTGCATGTTTAAGTGCAAAATCACTTACTCTGCAGTTTCAGTTTCATTCTTACACAATGATAACATTCATTCTTACACATTGATTACACTTACACAATGATAACACTGCTTTAACAATAAAATCAGATAATTAGCTGAACTGAAAAGCCAAACCGAAAAAAAAAAGTAAACCCAAATTAAAAAATAAAGAAAGAAATACATTATTTTCAACACCCTAAAGCTTAGGAGTTGGCAGGAAGTAAGTAAATATTTACTTATAAGTCACTTAGAAATGGGATTTAATGTAAAAAAAACAAAAAAAACAAAAAAAAACAAAACAAAAAAAACCCACTGTGATGGTCTTTTAATATCAATCCTGTGTGTTTACTAGTGTCATAATCAGCATTTCACACTAATTTTTTATTTTTATTTTATTGTCTTTTATGTGCAAGTATAGGGAGGTTGTGTAAGTATAATTTTGTCTCATTATTATTCTATTTGATGTATAACACTGATTAAAATAGAATAGAATAGAATAGAATAGAATAGAATAGAATAGAATAGAATAGAATGGGTAGCTGAGGTTCAATCAGTAGAGCATCATAGATTACAAATTACATTCTGAAAAACACAAGTATATAAAAAATGTTAACACATTACAGAACAAAGTTAATATCAGATTTACCTAAACATGTGCAGCCTAGTTTGTTTTCACTATGAAATGTTATTATTATTTCTATATGTTTAAGCATTGAGGTGTACAGTATCTTGAAGACAGTATCCCTAATTTCGAATGTTCCCCTTGTTAAAAAATCTTAAACAATTTAAAAATTTACTCAGCTCTGAGGTAATACCATAAGTTGACCTGCTGTGTAAACCTCTTACACAGCGGATGCAGCCTTAAATAATCCTTAAACAGTCCCACATAAATAGTATTTTTAAAGACTATATATTTAAGCTCATGAACGGAGACCAAATGTAAAGTAAGTGGAAGTAAAGTGTAGATAGATGTGGTCTTTGGTTGTCTGTGTATGTGGAGCTTCGTATTCGTGCAGATTATTTGAACATTACTGCATGTATTATATGGACTTATCTGATGCAGACTCACACTAATACACACACAAACACACGACTCCAATAACTTCCCTCCCCCGGCAGTGTGCTGTGGGAGCTGGTCAGCGGCGTCAGTCAATTGATTGAATGCAGAGGAGGAGGAGAAGAAGGAGGAAGGAGCCGCAGGCCATGAGCAGCAGAGGAGGTGAAGACCTATCGGAAATCAGTGCACCATGAGCATTTCTGCCCCATATGGGCAAAACACGCGCTCAGACAGCTGCCACAGACCCATCGCACACACCGATAAGGAGGATGTTCACAGAGCAGCGTCCTCACCACCATCAGCAGCCTCATTCCACTTTAGTCAGCTCACTGCAACTCATTTCACCACACAGGACGCATGACATTGACGGCTCCTTTTCAGGAACAGTAAATACACTGTGATTTAGACCAGGCAACATCACTGACGACTGCATGGAATTATCATCCGGTTAAAATAAGAGCAGCATTGTAGTGTTTGTTTTAGACCCTTGGTTATTGTATTCTGCACTTTTAATTTCATCCCCATACAAAGAAAACACTCCTTTAATGATAAGATAAGATAAGATAAGATAAGATAAGATAAGATAAGATATACTTTATTGATCCACCAAGGGGGAAATTCAAATGTACAGCAGCACGAGAAAAAAGGCAAAAGCAAGATAAAGATATGATAAAATTCTAAAAATGTGTTAAAGTGTCTAAAATAAAATAAATATTAATAATAATTATAAGTAACAAGTGTGAAGTGGGTGATATTAACAGATGAAAAAGATCTGTTTAGAGCAGGATGTAATTCAGTAAAAGCAGATAATTCCTTGAATTGAGATGCACAACTGAAAACTTCTGAAAAAAGTAAGGTTTAAACTGAAAATTAGAAAAAAAAAGACAGAAATTTAGTATTTTCAACCCCTAAAGCTTAGGTGTTTGCAGGAAGTAAGTAAATATATACTTAGAATTCATTGATAAATGGGATTTAATGTGCAAAAACACTGTGATGGCCCTTTAATATCAAACCCCTGTCTGTTTACCGGTGTAATAACAAGTTGATGGAAGAGAAGAAGAGCAGAAATGTTAATTTCATGCATATAACTGAGCCAAAAAAATGATCAGTCATAATAAATACTGCACTTGTACTATTCCCTTGCAACCACTTGACTTATTGTGGCTTTATTTTTATTATTTTAATGCAAAGTGAGTATAGAAATATATAAACTGATCAGTCAGTGACACACTGTTGAAATGTTTATACTTGTATGTTGACTCAATAAAATAAAATCACAGTTTAATGTGTAATTCTCCAAAATGTTGTTTACAGGGCAGAATAGCATTGAAACTTCTGTCAAATGAATGAAAATGTTACATGTGTGAGCGTCTTAACATAGAAAACACCACCAGATTTTCACTGCTGCTGACTAAAATCCTCAAGTGACAAAGTCAAGCATGAGTTAAAATAATAGTAAGCAACTACTGTGATCAGACAGAAACCTCAGAGATTTGTTGTGTAAGTAAAAGTCCTAATTCAGCAACTCGCACCAGCACATTCCTGGTTAATTAAATACTCTCCACTTACAGTCTTCACTCATGTAGCTTCACCTGCATGTTACACTCAGACACTGGCTTAACACCTGCTTACATCTGTGTGTCGTTACCAAAATGCAAAGAGACCTCCAGACCTTGTACAGTCCCAGAGAGGAGCAACTTCTATACTGTAGATACAAGACAACAAACACACCCCAAACAAGATCTCCAAAGGTACAGTGCTGTGGCTAATTAGGGCCTATTTATAGACTCAGCGTTGGGTATTGGGGGGGGAGTCAGGGTGGAGGTGGGGGGGGCTGTTTGGTGTGGAGAGGCTGCAGTACCTGGTGAGGCCTCTGGATGCCAGTGTGGTGTCAGTAACAATGTGCCTGGAGAGGAGAGGAGACAGAGGGAATGGGTGATGAAAGCGATGGACAAGCCGGCTGAAGGCGAGGGGGGGGCTGATGTTCAGAGGCAAAAAAGCGATTGGAATCTCTTTTTTTCTTCCTCTCTCTGTTGACTGGGTCCAGCCGCACCTCCAAGTTCCTCCGAAATCTGCGGCATGTGTGTGTTGAGCAGCGCTTTTCGTCCTCTCTGCCAGCGTGTGATGGAGGTAGACCATGGTGTGGCAGACTTGTAGGCTGTCTAATTAATGCTCCAGAGCCTAGGAGGTGCATGTGTGTCAGAGAGTGTGTATTTGCACTTCCAGTCATACATACGTACGCTGTGTGACTGTACATGCACAAGCATCTGAAGGGGGTGTGTGTTTATATGTGTGTTGCCCCCACCCCCCCTGGAGCGTGAAGCAGACTGCAGGGGCTGGTGCAGGAACAGAGCTGGGATCATGGAGGCAGCACTGCAGGCATCTGCCCCCAGGAAGCAGCACCAGCCCCGCGCAGCTGGCACTGAGGCCTTCATGAGCCAGGAAATGGCACACCTCCCCGACTAACCCCCTCCTTCTTCTCCCCCCACTCCCCCACAAACACACACACACAGACACACTCTTCACACTGTTCATCAAACAAGCAAATATCATCGATTCCTTTGAAGGGATATAAATACAACCCTTATGTATGTTTCTACATACACCCTGAACCAAAATGATGCTTCTTTAGCATTTGTTGATTTGTGAATGTCAACGTTTGACTGTTTTCACCCCCTCAGTTTCTAGAACCTTTGGTGGACATCCAGGACTGGGGTTTGCATCCGTACTTACTTAAGTTTTTGGTTTCTGACAATAATAGCACACATTGATAACACTACTTCAACAATAAAGGCAGAAACTAGGTGAACTGAGATGCACAACAGAAAACTTCTGATAAAAAGTAAGGTTTAAACCCCAAATTAGAAAAAAAATTAAGAAATGTAGTATTTTCAACCCCTAAAGTTTAGGTATTTGCAGGATGTAATTTTATACTAAAATAATTTATAAATTGGATTTAATGTGGAAAAACACTGTCATGGCTCTTTACTATCAATCATATGTTCTTACGAGTGTAATAAGAAGTTGATTGTAGAGAAGAAGAGCAGAAATGTTAGTTGCAACATTGATTCACCAATAAAACCCATGTAGTTTGATAAATGTTATTTTTACATTCAGTTGATCATATATTTTTGCTTTTCTTAAGTTTTCTCTGTTTTCACATAATCTATCTATATGATCAGTAAATAAAATACAGAAAAATACCTGATCTTCACTGAAATGCAGAGAATAGTATTACAATAAATGTTAATAAATCGCCTAGGAAAGGCTAAATGAACAAAAATAGTTCTGGGTGTTTTAGGGTCAAGTTTAAGAGAAGATAATGGTTTCAAGAGAAGTCTTATCACTGCATTTCAAATACATAATTTCTGCCAATAAATGTCATGCTTGTGAAAACTACCATGCACCGCAGAAATGTAGATAGGGAATGTATTTTTGATTCACTAACATGATATGCATATGTAGTTTACAGAAATATACGATAGCAACATTTTACTCTGGCAACAGATTTAGAAAAAATAACAGAGGGAGGAAACAAATGCAACATTAGGAAGGGTTTCCATTTAGTGTTTGTCTGTCAAACATGTTGGATCATCTCTTAAATATCGACAGACAGCTTACATGAAAAAAGTGAGTAATATGTGGGCGAACGGCTGTATTTTGAGTCTTGTGACATTAATTCCTGCCCATTTATCATGTACTGCAAGCGTAAAAAAAACATAAGAATTGCTTAAGAATTACGTTCAACATATTTACATACAAAGTTCTTTAGGGAATTGAAAGACGGACAATTTGACAATTACAATCTCCCCCCCTCCCTCTCCCACTCCAACCTGAAAGCCTTGGATTCCCCAAAGAATACAGCATGCATGACATAAATGCATGTGTATCTATCTACCTCTCCCTGGATTTCATGTAAATGTAGTTTGATTTATTGTTTGCATGTGTTGTGAGTGGGTGCTTGTGTGTGTGTGTGTGTGTGTGTGTGTGTGTGTGTGCATGGCAGCATGTGTCGACTCCAGGTTAGGAATACATATCTGCGTTGTTGTGCAGGGCGGCGTGTCCATCATCCTGTGCAGTCCGTAGACAACCAGCTGACAGAGCGACAGGCCCTCACCTTGGATTACTTCCCTGCTGAAGAGGCTGCTCTGGGCCTGGCCGCCAGGGCAAGCAGGGCGCTAACAGGCCCAGGCCTCAGCCATCCTCTCTGCACCCACACACAAGCAGGACTGCGGGGTACAATTAGGCGGACAGGACGCCATACCACCACTCACCTGTCAGCTAGACTGGCGATGTGCGTGGGGTGCAAATTGACACGAGTGCCACAACCGGGCCGACAGGAGATCCTCGGCAGGGACAAATCTCCCTAACAAACCCCGGTGTCCTGTCAGTCAGCACAGGGGCCACCTCGCATTGACCCCCTGGACCAGGCGCTATAGGCTCTGGCTGTTCATCGGCTCTCCCCTGGCAGACGCCGGCCACGGCAGGCCCTGTCACTGAGCTGAGATGACATGGTCACATGCATCCACAGCCGGCACCACCATCAGCCTCTCAGTCATTACCTTCCATCAGCCGACCAGAAAATAGACTGGTAGAATCTGTAGGGGAAAATGACCTAAAGGCCTGACCTGAAAATGGCACAAAAAGCTGAGAGATGGTGCTCCTCGCTCCCAAAAATAATAATCTGTGTCAGCACACCTGGCCACTAGCCACTGGCCATATCAATGCCTCCCAAACGAGACAGAGAAGCACAAACTAGACAGAGATCCTGTCTAAAATTGCCTCTACCCTCAGCGCTGTGACTCAAAAGAACACAGAAGATCCAAAGTAGTTTTACTCATCTTTACAAACAAAGTTGATCGCTGCAGATGGAAATAAAACTTCTCCATTGTGTGGTCAAAGGAAGGATAAAGAGAAAAAAAACACAAATTTGACAAAAGATTACAGTGGGCAGGGAGCAGGAACTCAGCTAATCCAGTTGTCTGACTGCCATTTGGAATGTTGCAAGGGTAATGCACCGCTAAATTTACTGACGTTTGCACTAATCCATTTAATTCTCTTTTAAGGGGGAAAGTGTTCACATGAGTGAGCGGCATGTTTTAATGTTGATGATTTAAAGATGGACGGAGTTATGGAAGCGGACAGATCCATGCACGCAGCCGGCCGGCTGGTCGGCCTGGGCAGAGGGATGGAGGATGCTCTAGGTTGAAGGGGAGTGGAGGAAATGGGGGGTGCAGTCACTGGAGAGGTGTGTTGGGTGTGGGGGGTTTAGGTTGCCAGGAAGGCCACTTTTCCTTTCCCTCTCCCAATCTTCCTGTTTCTTTCTCAAAATAGAGTTTGAGCTGAGGAGGAAAGGTAGCACTCAATTAGGCTTTCCATATCCCTTAACACTAGTAATGGTTCTCCATAGTGGGGACTGTATGAGAGCCAAAAGCTGGGGCTGTATGCAGGGCCGGTCCCCCTGGCGAGGCGGGCTCATCCCAGCCCATTGTTCTCTATCAGTGGACAAGGCTGATTCCTGTAATTAGCTGTCAGCGCAGAGCCCTCAGCAGCTTAGTGCTGTCCGCTCAAATCAAACTAATGAAATGCAATCCGCTCAAATGTCCTGGATGCATATCTGTAACAGGCCTGCGCACACGAGAGGGGAGGCAGGGGGAGCCTGCGCCACGGCAGGGAAACATCCCCCCTTTGCCAAACTTAGGATTCAAATCCACGCTCATTAATCCGTTAATTCAGCACATTTTTGACAGCCAATTAATGCGGATGAGGAGTGGGTGATCTGGGCAGAACAGGAGGTGCCTTAGCACGGTAAGAGGACCAGGCGTGAGGGGGTGAAGGGCTAGCGGACCCCAGCATCACTCAACCATTTCACTCTCCATCGTGATCCTGGCAACCAAGAAGCCTCATGTAGTAATAATTCTCTGCACAACAGTAGCGCTGATGTTTATTCTTTTAATCCATGGAAGAGGCGGCTGATAATATTTAGGATTTTTTCTCAAGAGAGTGCTCAGATAAAGGACACTGCAGTGCTGCCAAGATCTTTCATGCTAAATTTGACAATTTAACGTTAGACTTGCCTCATGGTAGAAACTTCCAGAAAACATGAAGTTGATGTCTGTCTATTCTGTGTACATCCTCACAGCAGACAAACAGACTTCCCACCGCAGTAAAAATACACTTACCAGTGTAGATCCGATAATATAGAGATACACCTCTCCTGATAATAATATTTTCTCTTAAAAAGAAAATGACAAAAATAGCGGTAGCAGTTGGATTTAGTTAATGCTATGACAAGCCAGTTTACAACAGTATTTGCACAATACTGTCAATATAGATAAAGTTATATAGTGAACATCGCTTATCAAAACAACACAGTGCCACAGACAAATGTTTAGCAGCAATGGTGGAACACAAGCTTATTTTTGTTGGGAAAAAAAAATCCATATTTATAGTACAGACATGGAAAAAAAAAAGTAATACATAGTTAAAGTCTTGAGGCATTACAATATTTTTATTTATGTAAAGATTATTTCTTATTGTAAATAACACATTATAACTATTCTTATCATTTTATTTTCACTTGGATCATATAAATCTACATTTATAGAAAGTGAAAAAAGTGATTTCATGCAGCTTCCCTTCAAACGTCAGTACATCCACAACAATTTCAAGTGTTATGAGCAAAGGCCGGCAAAGTCCCACATTTTTCCCTGAGGTAAACCGGTAAAATATGCTGCATATTTGATAAAAAAAAAAAAAAAAAGAAAGACACTGAGCTAAGGCTGCAATGATCACAAGACAATAAGTGATTTAGTGAGAAATAATATTTTACTTTTTTAAGTTTCTTCATTTATTTTTGTAGGTAAATACACACAGCAATAACATAATATATAGAATATATTCAGATTCAGATTAACAGACACTATTATGATAAGTATTCTTATAAAAATAGGGTTTATATTTGACACATGCTGTCAGAAAGGCTCAATACATGAAAATAAAGCAGTTAGGGTGTAAATTTGCTGACTCATGTTTATGAATGCAGCAAAACGTTGTTAGAGTGGCTGTTCTGATGGAGGCACAGCCCCACTTTGCATATTCAGTTTATGTTTACATGTCTCACTTGCATTGTTTAAAACCCATTTGTTGTGCATGCAAACATGTTTGCTCCATCAAATTATGCTGTCAGTCATTTTATTCATCTCCTTCCTCCACCTCTCATCCTCTGCATCCTCTTCTCTCCACCATCTTTCCTTTGCACTTCCTCTCCTGTGCATGCATGACAGTGTGAGTGTATGTGTGTGTAGCATGATGTGGATGCAATAGAAGCCTGGGGGCATTAAAAGCAGCCAGGTTTTCGCCGTAGTGTTGGTGGGCTCGTGGTCTCCACTGAGCCGTGATCAGATGGGTCTGGGCCACTCGGGGACTCGGCCTCAGGCGTTTGACAACACCGCCAGCCCCGCCATGTGTGAACACTTGTTCTCTTCAATTAAAACAGTCATCTGAATATTCAAATCACATTGCTTAATGACAGCTCTCTGCCATGCATGCATGAAATCGAAGTAGAGGTCAATCAGCCTCGACACGGAGCTGCGATGAGTGGACGGGCTGACCCAGACAGAGAGTCAAGACTCAAAACCATTCTCAAATGTCTAATTAGTTTCAAACCGTCTAGAAAAGTACTGAAATAGCAGTGTAGTACCAGTTGTAATTTCTCTGGCATACTAGTTCTAATTTGTCTGGCAGAAAATAACTATATACATAAGTACTGAGAAGGTGATTCCTGCAGCAGAACGGACACTGTTACTGAACACAGGTTGACAACGTATTACTAC
>JAPQRQ010000028.1:8030960-8041096 GCA_037367365.1 Apogon talboti
TATATATATCACTTTCTTTTTTATGCTCATTTGAGAATCCAGAGAAGCAGAAACACCCAACGATCAACATAGGGAGATGTTAGCTTCTAAGCAGACATAATCTGATATCCAAGCACAACTTAACTCAAGGTGAATGCATGTGTAATCATTTATGTGAAATGCATATCCAGTTGTAGTCAATATCACCTTTGTCGTGTGCTGCAAAACAAAACCTTTCACCAGAATTTCCTCTTGCATTGAGCATGATTCCAGCCAAAGGAAAAAAAAAAAAAAAATCATCCTCAAATTTCTGACCAACCTGCACGCTACAAACAAGAATATGTAAACTTGCAATAAGTAAAATATCCATGCAAAATAAGATGTATTGATGCTTGCTCTACCTATATCTCTCAAATGGACTTCCTGTGCAGTGCAACCAATAGAACTAATGCAGAGTCCTGTTAGGACCAGAAAATACAGAGGAAAACTAAGAAAAATTAAAGAGTGTATGCAGTGTGTGAACAAATATGAGTGTGCTTCTCTACTTTCAGATTTTATAAATAGGTATCAGAAATATCAGGTAATGATAAGATAAGATAAGATAAGACTTTATTGAGGTAATATAAAGGGAAAAAGAAAAAAATCACCTAGTTATACAAATATTTATAGAAATTTAGCTTTAAATTTAATATACATATTTACAATATGGATGCAGATGCACACGGTGTGATGGGAATGGGGGTTGGATAGAAAAAGCAGTCAAGTTGTTCATTTGAACCTGGCCATATTGAGGCCTGGCCAAGTGGGCTCAGGTATGGCAGCTTTTAAATACAGCTCATTACTCATTACTGCCGAGCCCGGGTCCTTTAATTTGTGGAGCTTGGCAGCTGGACCACCTGGCCACACATTAAACACTAAAGGCTGCTCTCCCTAATGGCCGCAGATTAGATCATTACCTTAACAAATCAGAGAGGAGTCTGCCTGGGCCGAGCTGGCAGCCAGGAGGGACACAGAGAGAGGAAGGGAAGGAGTCTGCTGAGTTCACATGCAGGGACACACATCGAGTCTCAGTTCTGGTTGTCGTACCGTCTGGAATCATGTGACTGCAACCAGATGCTGACTGATAGACCAGGTTAAAGGTTTGTACCAAAGTGACCCTTAATTTACTAGTCTATGCCATTGTATGCATTCACCAAGCTAATTTGAGAAAGTAAACAAAGATTAACAACTTCCTTCAGTGATTAATTCTGCCTTCACGTGCTATTTGGGATGATGATTCTTTCGAGTTGGGAATTCGAAATTATGAGTGCATTGTGTTTAAGTGCTTTTGTTGTCATAGCAAAATGAAAAATGGCTGACACACAATTTATGGTGACCCGATACTTGGTTAAAACATTTTTGGATGTGTTAATTCATTTACTACAACAATTTATTTGGGGAAATGTTGTGTTCTTGCAAATTGTGTATGCTATAAATATGCAACATTATCCACTAACAGCAGCAGAATGTTAATAAAAGAACTGTTTATCATTTGTGATAAATCCCTCCTTGCTCTCCGCCATGTTGAAAAGTTCAAAGGTTATTTTTATCTCAGCAGTTCATGGATCAAAATTTTTTCCCAAAAAAAATTGCAAAATATGACATGTGGGTGTTTCATGTGGAATTTTTGAGTTTGTAACTAGTATCTATATCATCATACTGGAAGGTCTCAGAGCGTCTGTGTGTGTGTGTGCATCTGCACGGTTCTGAGAAATTGAGTCATTTTTAACTGGCCAATTTGGTACCTACAGATGAGGAATAGTCCCATCTCCACATTAAATATCTCAGCAAGTTTATAGGACCAATATTGTTGGAGATATTAATAATTTTGGAATACAATTGCCTTACAATCACAGAACGGTACATGTGAGTATGATGGGAAATGAAGTTAAAAAAAAGATTCACTCACTTCATTTCTTGGTGGTTGACCAGAAGCCCAGTACCATGCTGCATGATGGGAAATGAGAGACAGAGAAAGAGAGAGAGAGAGAGAGAGACTGATGTATATATACTTTATTAATATATATATATCAGTCTGGCGCACCTGGGTATTAATATATTAGTTGTTTACATGTTCAACAATGACTTACCAAACAATTTTTCTGTCAATACTTATAAAAATATAGACTTTTCCCAAAAGTCTGCTCTCCCCAGCATAAAAGCTACCACATCTAGAACCCGTGGTTCCCCATGGGTCACATACTAGTTTACCATAATTCCCATAGCACTTGAAGGCAGGATGAAAAAAAAAAAAGAGACTTCCTGGTTAAACTCCCTCAATTTCAGATGCTCAGTTATCACCAACATCATCGGTAGAAACTTTAGTTTCTGTTTATAATATTCATTCATCTTCTGAACCCATTTTATCCTCACTAGAGTCACAGGGGTCACTGGAGCCTATCCTAACTACTTAAGGGTGAAGGCGTACACCCTGGACAAGTCACCAGTTCATCACAGGGCTGCCACAAACAACCAATCACTCTCACATTCACTTCTATCGGCCATTTTTAGATTGATCAATTAACCAATCAGTGTATGTCTTTGGATGGTGGAAGAGACAAGGGGAGAACATACAAACTCCACACAGAAAGGTCCCACCCATTGGTGTTGGAATTGAACCCAGTACCTTATTGCTGTGAGGCACGGTTGTTATCCACTGCACTACCATATCACCCTCTGCTTATAGTATTGACACTTAATAATCCTGGATGATACTTTAATTCATCTGCCTTATATTAAATTTTCCATTGGTTCCAAAGGGAACATGTCATGCATTCACTTGATTTCAGCATCTATGACTTTTAAGATGGTAATGTGTCACTATGTGCTTTCATTAAAGGTGCAGTAGGCAGAAATCAGGAAAAGAAGCAGCCGGGATTAAGAATAGACAACCTCCTCCTGCTGCTCTCTCCTCTCTGTCCTGAGCATGGACTGAAAATAGGCATAGCTGGTGTGACTGTTTTGGAAAAATGATGCAAAAATTTCATATGCAGAGAGTTTGCCGTGTTGTGTTTTATTGGAAGCTACAGTCTGAGTTGTAGAGACATATCTGACATCTGTAATTGATTATTATTGTTCTGAATCTGCTTTTATATCCTTTTCCTTTGAAGATTAGAGAAAATATGTCAATGTGGGCTGAAAAAAGAACCAAGAGAAGGAGCAGAAATCTTATTTAATCTCAAATCACTTGATTTACAATATGATGAAATGTTAGTGCCTTAGTGGTCAGACTCAATTAAAAAACTAATCTAATTAATTATTGACCTTGCAATTAATTAATTGTAATTAATCATATTTTAATTGGATATCAGTATTTGACACCAGAGGGAACATTTTCCAATTCAAAAAGATTTGGGTAGATAACTAAATCAATGAATAGACACATACATAAGTTTAAACAACCAAATCCTGTTTATTACTTTATATAATCTGATAAACATGTTTCTTTTTTAAATAAACAGTACTTTCAAGTATATTTCAGAAGAGTAGTAAAGTGATAAATAAATAAATATCCTTAGCCAAAAATAAACAGAGCAACACTTAAAGTGCCATAAAACATCAAGTGCCATACCATCTAAAATGGTAAAGAAAAGAAACACAAAGAAAAATGGTCCCTTAACTGACCTCAGTCCCTCTTACCCTTTTACTTGCTTGTCAGTGTCGTAAAGGTGCAGGATTTTGTTTAAAATTGTCTTTCTGCACAGTAGTTCATGAGTGAGGTCAGATGACACTATCTGTAGCACTGTTGTGACAAATTTATTTGAGTTTAGAGACAACCAGGCAATTCATGTTGATTTAAGTTTATATTAAAATGTTACATTATTTGTCGTATTTTTAGATGTTTCAGTTGATTGTTAACAGTAAAAGAGTCATAACAAAGCTGATAATTATTAAGAAAAAACACTTTAATTTATATAATTTCAGGAAGTGCTTTTATTTTGAAGTCTGTCAAAACAGGAGGTACATTTACATTGTGTTGACGAAAAGAAAAACTTTACATGTAAGATGTCAAGTGCCAGTTACCTGTTCGTGTTCTGTAAGCTGTAGCATGTTTTAAAATAAATGCTTAGTTTGAGAAGAAACCCATCTGGTCATTAAACACATAAACTCCAACTACATTACAAGCACCTTTTTTAATCCCTTATCCTCTACAGTGGTCTACAGTCCACTGTAGTCCATGTCACCAGGGAGTTTGTTCATTTATCAGACGTGGACTCGCTCATATTAGCTCTAAACCCATTATTATGGCATTATTATGGTTTAGTGGTTTAGTGGTTGGAGTACGAGCATTAACGTTAGCATTAGTGTTAGCTCTGGTGTTCGTATTAGCCGCAACGTGTTTGGCATTTAGATGGTAGTGTAGGCTTGAATAACTGCGGTGTTATCCAAACTCTTTGTGGCATAGTTTGCACACAACAGTGTTCTTATGTAGGCCTCTACAAAGACGTTTTTTAAATGTACATATCCCGTTCATCATAGCATTCTTCTGTTATTTATTGTTCTACTGTTCTGCTTGTTCAGTGCATCGGTATAATCGGAGTGCTAGAAACCCGTGCACTGAGAAACATTCCGTTTTGTCTGGAGAGTTAAAATAAAATGCAATTAATTGCATTATTTTTTTCCCCGTTATTTGTCCTGGAATTAATTAATCGAAATTAATACATTTAAAGTCCCAGCCCTAATTTATACTTATTATATTATATATTATATTATACTAAAAACAATTCGTACAAAAGCTTTAATGGATGCAATCGACATACCTAAGACAAAACCAAAGCAAATGCCTTTCTGAGAAATTGGCTCAAATTAGTGTTAGAGACTTTGGCGTTAGTCCATACAAGTAAATGTTATATGAGAGGAATGACAGTTATTTGGTTCCAGTAAAACAGCAACGTCAAGATAAGAAGCTACAAACAATAAAAACAAAAAAAAAATGTGCCAGTGTAAGAGGTTTGTCATGTCCAGCTGAATAAAAACAGGTAAAAGAACTTATACACATGTGCTTAACCCGATCAATGCATGTAAATAATTGGAAAAAATCACAGTGTCTCTGCTTATCACAGTCACCAGATATGACCCATTTGGATGTTAATAGGCTCTGGAGTGAACATGGAAACACCTTCATCTTCTGCAACATTGAATCACTACTAAAACCCATGTAGTTAAATGACAGTGGTTGTAGATGCTTGGTTTTACTGATCAGATGCAATGATCAGTAATTTCAGCTGTCAAACCCCTTACTTGTCTGAAAACAGTTTTCACACAAAACCTGAGTCTCACGAGGTTGATTCTCCACAGCCCAACAACATAGGTAAAAAGTAGATGCAAAAACAAAAACAAAACGCAAACAAAAACTATTAAGCTGCATTTTAACACAACACAGACATATATGTCTAAGTACTGTGCTAGAAAGAAAGAAAATAAATTAAACTGTGATATTCATAGTACTTGCAATACATTAGAAACAGCCTGAAATATTTTAGAGAAAATTAAAATTAGCTCACACGTTCACAATTAGTGCACACCTCCTTTCTACAATGATTATTAAATGTGCACAGGCCAGATTATGGGATTTAAATTGTATTTCTCTCTTGTTATTGCCTTTTGTCTTAACCTCTTAATTAGAAATGAAGTTTATATAAAATGTGTCTGATACACGTGTTAATTAGCTAATCAATGGGATACTGAACATATCGGTAAAATTTTCACTCATAAACTAGTGTTTGCTTTCTGCAAAAATATGTCATATGGTTGTTACGACCTCATTATTAAACTTTTTACAGTTATGTTTAGGCACTGGCAGCATTAGTTAATCCTGAAAGACCAAGACTGCCATCTGTGGTTACATTGGATATTTTTCCAACAGTCAATAACTTTTTAACCAGTAATTGTACCCTTATGCTTAAAAAAGTCAAGTAAAATGGAGTTCCTCAGCTTTTCAGAGATACTACATAGGTCTTAGTTGGATGTTGAGGTGCTCCATGGTGAATATGTTTAGACCCTAATGTTGTACTGCATTAATTCATGATAATGTCTTAATTTGAGCTTAATTTGGCTGTAAGTTGCCTAGAAAATATTAGACAATAATTAATTTGGAAGTATAAACATCTGCTTTCTAAATAAAAATTAAGTCTATAGGTTATGCACACAAAAAAAAACTAATTACAGTATTCTTCATTTATTCATTCTCAGACAAAGCAAATACCCCCCAATAGTAACAATACCTTTAAGATCAGTTTGGGGGTGCAGCCTGGCTCCTGCAACAATGACGTCGGATTAGATTACACGGAAGTTTAATTGATCACGAGACGAATTTGTCGACTAGGATGTAGAGTAGAAAAATGAGACATCCATGTTTGTAATGGAGTTAAATACTTAAAATTTTCCTCAAATGAGTTACTGATAAAACCGGTAACAGAAACGTAGCTAATAATCTTATTTTATATAATGCTATGCTAGAGGGCTGCACGTAGCAGTGATACAGTGTGAGTGTGATTCACATTGGGTTATATGGCGAATGAAGGTGTGGAGAGTTTCACATTCCAATAAATTTGTCCTCTTGTCTACCCCCATGCCACACACTTGTTCCATGTAGGGGAGAGTGGATCTGCAGGGCAGTTTTCATTGGTGAATCGGACTAGCTGTTGTGACAAAGATAAACAGAAAAAGTACACTTCCGTTGTCAGCAGAGTCCAAATGAACATGAAGATGAACGGTGATTGTTTGGGGAATGGTGAATGACGGCACATTTTAGTGTAAGACTGAATATTAATGAGAATGAGTATGAGCTGTGATTGGATGGCAGGTTTAACATAGTAAATGACTGAGATACAGACACAGTTCAGTGGTTTAATGTATGGAGTCACAAGTTTCATGACTGATTGTAATCTGTTGAATTAAATGAAAGAAAGCTTCAGGTAGGGGCATTCTCTATGGATATTTTTGTGTTCCATCCTGTTCTACACAGAATAAAATGACATGGCTGGTTGAAATATTGAATATTATCCACCTGAATGAAAGTTAGTGTTCATGCATTGGTTATGTCCCTCTTGTTGTACTGAGGTACTACATTTAATGTAGACCATTTGAATGTAATTTCCAAGGCAGCTTTGTGATATGTTTACATGAGGTGATTAATTGTGATGGCCATCAATGTGATGCTTTATCACAGGCTGATGTTTTTCATTTCTTTTTTTAATGCTATATATTCTCATTTCAGAAGTGCCTTGCCACTGCTGTTGCCTATTTCCTGTAGTTTTGTAGAACAAACAAACAAAAAAAGACTGATCTTTCAGTTACTTTAGGTAATAAAATTACCTGCTAGAAATTATAGAGTTCTGTCCTATCTTATTGCTTATACCAGGCCACAGAAATGAACCAAATGAAATAGAGGTTTTGGCTGAGGTTTGATGTTTGGCTATAGAAATAAAGATGACAGTAATATTCAACCAAAATGACAATTTTTTCTGACTAAAGTGCTCATGTTGGGGTTGATTAAGGTTCAGCTTGATGATTCAGGATGTGGACATCAGCCTCTGCTCTCCTGTGCTTTATATACACATCAGTAACACAAGACACCACATCAAAATTAAAGTAACCACACCACAGGACTTGACAGATCTACCCCCTTCTTCCATTGACTGTAAATAAACACTAAAAAACTGAAGATGAACTGAGAGGGGACCAAATTTGGTGCAATAAATATTTAATCGTTTACCTAGCTATTGTATACCATCAAAAATCAGTAACTTTTGGTTTTGCCAACTTCGTTTAAGGACAGAAAACAATGAAAAGCCTAACATTTAAAATATTTAGAGATTCAAGAACACAATCTAATATCTGTAGACATTAGGGATGGGAAGATTATCCAATAAGTATCGATACACGTGTGTGTACGATCTGAGTGCACCAGTAGAGAAGCTGTGAGTGAATGAAAATTTTGGAATGATATCCAGATGAATCGGTTATTGAATATTTGCATCAATAAAATTCAATCCATTCCACAGAATACATATATAGAATATATTTTTACTTGCATTTAAAAGTGTTACTATTTATTTGGGTAGAGTGTTTCTTTTCTGGAGACCCACGTTAACGTGCGCCACAGATTTGCGGATGTGTACACTGCACATTACAGTGTGAGCTCTGTTGATACACTGTGCGCCGCAGATGGATACTGTATTGATTCATCTGGAAGCAAGAAGTTGAGCATGAGAAACATGCAGAGAAATGACTTTGGAAACATGTCAGAAGAATGACTTTATCCCTCTCCTCCTCTTTTGCCTCCCTTTTATGTCTTAGTTTTCTTCACCATATCAAAATATCTGGGATTTTTAGCAGTTTTTTTTAACTCTACTAAAATGTGGAGAAAATATACCTAAAAAGATGAACCTAAAGAAATGCTTAATAAAATGTCTTGGTAAATTCTAATTAATAATTTTTTTATGTGGAAAAAGTTAAGACACCCTTGTCTTCATTATTTAAAAGATAAAATCCTTAAGTAGCCTCTCTAACAATTTTTAACTGGTTTGCACCTGCCCAGGTGCATTCAATCCCAAATATCTTGAATTTACCAACATATTTTAAAAAGCATTTCTTTAGTTTCTCTTCTGGTATATGTGCTCCATATCTTAGTATTGTTATAAAAAAATCTGAATCCCAGATATTTACATGGTAAATAAAACACAGATTTAAAGGGGGCGTCCTAATTTTTTCACATGACTGTATGTGAGGCATGTCTTCTGAAATTGCTTAAAAGTCAGTTTGTGAAAAATTTTACTTGATAAATAAATAATCAAGCTCATTGAATTGCACTGCATATTCTTTTACCAGAATGAATGTGTTGAATCAGAATGTGCTTAATTGCTATGCATTGTGATTTAGGTGTGAATCGTATCGGATTGCAAGATGCTACACATGTATCTTTAATATATCGGATCGGAGATATTGTATCGAGATGTATATTGTATATGATATATATCATATATTGTACTAACTAAGATTCCCAACCCTAGTAGACATGCTGATAATGAATGAGATGTGACATTTTAATGTTATTACACAACATTGCCTATGTTGAAGATGTAACTACTGAAGAATTATGGCTTCTGCCAGCAGAAATCGATTTTGGGGCATATCCAGACTGTGACCAGATTGATTTTTGAAGGTCTTTGCAATGAGAAAACAAATTGATTTTTTGTAGATAAGATTTTTACATATAGCTTATGAAAATTTTACCTCAATGTATTCTGACATTAAATAAAGCTTGAGTGAAAGTCTGGGTGGTCTTGATACTCAAATTGAATTTCTTTTGCAATACGACACCAAACACCAAGGTCCTGAGTGATGGAAATGTTGAGCTGTATACTGTTACAGGACCTCAGAATAAATCGTCTGCTGGCTCTTTGTCAGTTGTTTGGAGGGCATGACGATGAACTTACATTCCTCCTACAAGTTTACGCTTGAAAAAAACTTGGTTTTAAGCAATGGCAAATATGTGACCATAGATAAGAGGACAAAATGTGGAAATGTGTAGGATTTTAAAGCACAAAGGGTTCTAATTCTTCTCCAGCTAATTCCCTCTCAACATACATAGATTTAAGTGTCATTAAACAGGATTTTTGAGGCTAGACAAGAAATCATGCACACTTCTGCAGTTCATTTTAGGTCAAATGCTGCCTTTACAGCTGACAGAGGAACAAGCCTGATCATGACAGTAGCATGTCCTGTTCATCACGTTTGAAGTGCGGTTGATTGAACACACATTCTGTCCTTCAGAGGAGACACCTGAACTGTGAACTTCTGGCTGACTTGTGAAAAGACGGCAAAAACATATCGGAAAATTTGTGTGTCCTGCTGCACTGTGAACTCAAGTAATACTCCACGTGCAAACTCGCCCGTGTCAGTGTGAGGTTTCACCCTTGTGTGTGTCCATCTGATCTGCTGAGGATGAAGCAATGCCTGTTCCCCGGTCTACAGTCTATTCCTTCTGGGTCAAAACTAATTGGTGCGGCAATGTTGAGACTTCGCTCTGATAATGACCACAAGCACTCCGACTGCTCTCGCATGACTGACCCAGTACTGCCGACAGACCCCCCCCCACCCCCTCCTGTGCAATA
>JAPQRQ010000028.1:8041106-8056569 GCA_037367365.1 Apogon talboti
GGGGGGGGGGGGGGGGGGCTACAAAAATGGCATAACATAAACAAAGTGAAGCCACTCGAGCCATTTGATTCACATTTGCAGGTTTTAAAACCAGCTACAGCACTAAAATAAGATGTTTTCTACAAATTAGTAATAGATGTACTGTATATTAAATGGAGTCAAATATCAATGACTAGCTATTTATAAGCATGAATCAGTTCCTGTAAGTCCATAGTCATCTGCAAAGAAAGACATTCTACCAATCATGGGATACTTAAGAACATCTTTAGAGCCTTGAATGTGAAAGGTTTGATGCAATTAAATCAGGTTGGCTAAAAACATTAGATAATTTTGCCAACTCCAAATTATTTAAGCACAGCCACAATATAATTGGATATCTCAATGCAAGCATAAAGAATCCAAAACAAATAATTGTGTTGGGTTTCAGTATTTCCAGAAATGTATTCACCATCAACAGATTATTGTAGCAACTTTATATTCGTTGCACTCTGAGTATACCATTTGTCTCGATTATTTTGAGTCTGTGTGCAGAACCCTATAATTGTACCGGTACATGTCTTGGTCGTACACTGAATATAAATATGGACCCCGGGATGAACTTGGTTTCTGAAAAAAACAAACACTTTAATCTCCAACTGACTGACAGCAGTATAGGTCAGAAATTCCACAGCCTCCATGTTAAAGAATGAGGCTTTGGTCAAACTAAAAACTCAGTACATAAAATGTTACCCCACAATTTTTTCCCCAAAAGTGACTTCAAACATTTCAGGTAGATTTCATAAGACTGATTTTTGAACCAATCATCTTTCTGATCAGCTTTATTGTCTGTCATGACAAAAAAATCATCTTAGACGTTGCTCATACAACAGCACAATACAGAAACACACTATTCTTAAAAACCTAGTGAGATAAAAGAATACTGAAGCATAAATAATTTATACAGACTTCAAAACTCTAAATTGTGCAGCATGGTAAAGTGCATGTGTTGTAGATCATTCATGAGCTATTGTTTGTTTAAAATGTTTATGGCAGTGGGGATAAAGGAGTTGCGGTAAGTGTTCTTCTTGGACAGGGGGACTTTATAGTGGCGACCTGATGGTAGAAGCTGGAAGGACTTATGCAGGGGGTGAGTGGGATCTGCTGTGATTAGGTTGGCTTTCCTTGTGACTGCTTGGGTAGGGAGTGATGAAAATGGAGTCTGGGTTTTGCCAGTTATTTTATTTACTTGATTGATGATCCAGGAAAGCTTTGATTTGTTCTTGACAGAGATGGAGCCGTACTGGGATTTGATGTTGAAAGTGAAGACCGATTCAGTGAGTGACTTGTAAACGGCTGTTAAAATGTCCTTCCTAACATCAAAGCTCTTGACCTTCCTCAGCAGGAACATGTGTTGTTGTGCCTTCTCTATAGATAGAGTCATTGTGCTGGGAGAAGGACAACAGGTTATCCACCATTGTGCCCAGGCACTTGAATGACTCTACCTGCTCCACTGCCTGTTCCTGCAGTTTCAGGGGCTCAAAAAGAGGGTGGGGAAGATCAGGTGCTTGCCTTCTTGCACAGCATAGCTCCTTTGTCTTGGAGAGGTTGAGTTCCAAGGAACTTTCCTTAATGTAGGACATCAGATTGTCCACCTGCTGGTGGTATGCAGACAAAGAGTCCCTGTCCTTAATGTCGGCCACCAAGGCCATGTCATCAGCATTTTTAAAAAGGGACATGCCATTGTTATTGCATTATTTGTGTAGATGGAAAATAAAATGGGGGATAAAACACAGCCCTGAGGGAGTCCAGTGTTTAAAATCATGTTTCTGGATTTAAAACCGTTGACCACCACATGCTGAGGCCGGTCCTGTAGGAAGTTCTCTATCCATAAGATGAAACTTGCACTTTATGAACCCTGATTATTCTTAAAGTCTTCATTTCATTTGCCTTGTATGTCTTAACTCTATCTGCAGTGCCTTATAATTGTACCTGTGCATGTCTTAGCTCTAGACTGTATATGAATGTGGACACTAAGATGCTCCTTAAAATGAAGCCAAACATTTTATCTCCCCCTGGTGGCTGACAGTAACATAGGTCATAGATTCCATATCATCCAATTTAAAGTGGAACTGTGTAAGATTTTCTGTTTTGGTACTTCTTCACTACTTTTGTAGCATTTTTCTCCATAGAGATCCCCCTACAGTTTCACGGTACATATTTCACTGTCGTAACACCCACACTTGACCCTCCCCCTCCGACCATGTGCATTTATTTTCAATGAAGCCGGTGACGAGAAGGCAAAAAATAGTGATCGAATATGCTACCAGAGTGGAGTAGGAAACTTCAGCCGGACATTGAAGATTCTGACATTTGTTTTCACTTCATGGAGGAGGTCACATTATCGGAGCTGCGGCAGGGGGACTTGGAGACAGAAATCCCCTGGCCATCCAGGCAGACAGGTCACATTAGCCCCTTTTACACAGCACTTCTGTTCCGGGAATATTTCACCTGTATTCCGGAATGACGTCAGTGACGACATGGTGGTATCATTTAGTCCCACCTCTGTCACAGCTCTGTAATGCCTCTGGAGGTAGTAAGAGAGCTGTGACAAAGGTGGAATCATGATTCCGGAATGCTACGTAAAAGGAACATCTCTCGTTCCACAACCAAGGCGTAAGGTTTTGATAACATATTGCGTGTGTGACCCCTGCGCTGGGGGGTATTTAAAAATGAGTGCGAGCCGTGTACAGCAAACAAACATATCAACGCAAACAGAAAGATGTCAAACTGGGAAGACACCGACATCCGCGAGCTGTTGTCACTTCAGGCGGAGGACTCTATCCATGCTAACATTTGTAGAATGGTGTGGTTGTTTTGAGAGCCAACACCGCTAAGCTCAGGGTATTTCCAACATGCAAGTTATACGTGACACTATGCTCTGAGCTGCATCTCCGCCCCTTTGATTCCGGAACACAGGTCTACTGTGTAAAAGTCCTGCCTGTCTCACCTCTGTTATTCTTTTGGCTTGCTGTGTAAATCAGTCAATTGCGGAAAAAAAGGTGGGATCACCATCTCACCTTTTTTCCTTTTTTCTCTGTGTAAAAGTGGCTATTGACACATCGGTTGTGGGTGCAGGGACCGGGGGTCTGAGGCGCCATCTAAAGCCACTAGCACCGAGCTACTAACATTGGCCTCACAGCTTTAGAGCTAACAGGCTAACATCAGCAGCTCCCAAATATCACCTTGCCCGACCCCATAAGCAATTAGTACGCTATCATCCTGGGGCTAACCTTTATAACAAAAACAAACATCAGCAGCTCCCACCTGTCATCGTGTCCTGGCTCTGTTAGCGATTAGCATGCTGTTATCCCAGAGCTAACATTTATAACAGCAATAATCATATAGATTCTAGACCTTCACCTGTACAAGGGACAAGTATCATACAACACCAGCTAAGATCGAACATCAAGGGTAATTGTTATGCTAGTCGCTATTCAGATGGAAACAAATTAGACATGGGTCATATAATAAACTACATACATCTCACAAAAATTCAACTGACAAAATTCTGTAACTAGTAGTAAAAATGCACTCCTGAGGCAGACAAAGGGGGGATCTAGTAAACAAAATAAACATACACCAACGTGACACAAACACCCGTGATTACTGGAGAGTATGGAAACATTTCTGCTAGCTAGCAAGCATCCAGGCATCATTCATAAAATGATTTCATAAACAAGTAAACACTGTTGAAATCAATGGCAATCATCAAGAGTGCACAAATCCACTGAAATACATAGAGCACAAAGAATTTGTCTCAGCGATACTTACAAGTGCAGCAGCAACAACGCCAAGTCTGCATGCTTCTTTTTCTTTCAGCTCTCACCATTCTGCCAAAGCGCAACTGAGGCAGATTCTTGTCTTGTTTCTCATTTGGTCACTTACTCTTTTCTTCTTCCTCCATCCTCTGACAAAGGCCACCTCTTCCTTTTCTCTGCTGGCTCTGCTATGGTAAACGCCTGTGACATAAAAGTATGGCTGGCTTGTGTTCACAGTTAGCCAGCTGTACCTGGCTGGGGGCGTGTTTGAGTCACAGTGCCGTAAATCATGATGTTTCTTGCGAGAGACTATCTAGGCCACCGGGACAGTGCAGAAAAGTTGCAATTGGCATATTCAACTCTAGAGACCCATTCTCCCCTAACATGACATTTAACCATCACACTTTGAAGCTGTTTAATTAAGTAAAAAATTCTGCTTCCTTTAAGGAATGGGCCAAACAAAATTTTTTACCCAATCATTAAAATTATGAATGGATCCTCCCTGGCTGTTCCTGGGACCTGTAAGGGTTAGGGTTAGCCATCATCACTCACCACTGCTGTGGTCCTTCTTCTCCCCTACCTTCGTCATCATCACTCATTTATCTATATAGTAGTGATAATGTTTATTATACAGTTACATAGATGACAGAGGTTTCTATTATTTGCACTAACAGTTGTATTAGTAGTACACTGTTAATACTTTTATTTGTAGTAGTAATATTAACAGTTATGGACATTTGTTCTTTTTACTGGTAAGTACACTAGCACCAGCTGTTGTAGTTTTTATTACCCCTAGGCCGAGGGGTATTGTAATTGTTTGGTCGTCTGTCTGTCTGTCTGTCCATTCAATGATGTAACGACATTATCTGAAGAATGTAATGATATATCTGCACCAAATTTATACTGTAGATGCATCTTGGCATGGAGCATAAGCCTATTGAAAATGAGTGACCTTGACCTACTTCTTCAAGGTCAAATGGTGACATGTCTTTCAACCACATAGTTGCATTATCTGAAGATGCATTGAGATATCTGCACCAAATTTATACTGTGGAAACATCTTGGCATGGAAAAGACGACTATTGAAAATGGGTGCCTTTGACCTATTTTTGCAAGGTCAAATGGTGACATGTCTTTTCAACCACAAAAGTGCATTATCTGAAGAATGCATTGAGATATCTGCGCCAAATTTATACTATGGGTGCATTTTGGCATGGAGCATAAGTCTATTGAAAATAGTTCCATTCTGGCCAAAGGGTGTTAGTGCACATTATGTTTAACAGTTCTAGTTCAGTTTGCTGTGCATCCATGTGTCTCCACCTATTTCCCCTTTTCTCCCCCACTTCCCCAAACTTTCTCTCTCTCTCTCTCTCTCTCTCTCTCTCTCTCTCTTTCTCTTCTTTTACCCCGTCTCTTTAATCCCAACTGGACAAGGCAGACAACCATCCTCCAGGAGTCGGGGTCTGCTCGAGGTTTCTGCCCGTTAAAAGGAAGTTTTTCCTCACCACTGTCACCAAATGTCACCAAGTGTTTTCTCCTGGAGAATTTTGTTGGGTGTCTGTAAATAGACAGAGAGCCTGGTTTCAACCAGCTCTGTATGTAAAGTGTCATGAGATAACTTTTGTTATGATTGGTGCTATATAAATAAATTCTATTGATTGATTGAAAAGTAATTTCTACCAGTTTAGGAAGATTTTGTAAGGCTGATTATTCATCCAATCGTCATCTTTCTGGTCAGTTTGTCTTTATTAAGGTATTTGGTGTTATAAAAATAGATGGCTGAGCGTGACTATGCCTCTAAATTACATCACTCAAACATCATGGCAGCTTTTGTGAATATGTGATGTTATCCTTGTGTTAACAGGAGGAAAACAGAAGTGGTGTTGTAGTGTCCATCTTCCTGTACAGTCCATGAAGACACTATTAATCTCATTCAGGCTTGTCCTGGGTACACAAAGGTTTAAATGAACCGTATATCATTTCTGTTATTGGGGCCTTTCAAATAAAACATAACAAAATATGTAGTTTGATATCATTGTGAAGGGGTTTGGGATCATGGGAGTTGTTGTCTTCACCAATACTCCTGTTCCAATTAATAAAAATGTGACTCAGGTGACTCAGGCTGAAATCAAGTTTAGAGACAAGGTAGTATGTTAAAGTTTTCTATTAAGCTTAGTCGCATATGTTATTTCATTCTAAATAGCCACAAGTAAATAAGTAACAAGTATCATTACTAGTTATGTGGTGCCACTGTGGTGTGAGCAAACAAAGAATGCTTTCACTATGAATAAAAGAACATATTTCACTGAATTTTGATATTATTGGAGATATTTCATACAATGTAAGCTTGCAAGTGACAAAAAATAGATTTATATGAATGAATAATGCTCAAAGTGTGGTGAAAGTGTTTTTTTTGCATTAATGCAAAGTGAAATTGCAAATAAAATTAATTTGTGCATTGTATCACTTCATATTTTACACAGTATGACAAATTTAGGGGAATTTAAGAGGATTTAATTGCAGAAATGGAAAATGATATCCATAACTATGTTTTCAGTGGTGTATAATCACATGTAATGACAGCTGTCATTACTATGTCATGCCATGTCACGAACATGTCATGTTGTACCACCACAGGGTTCTTCTTCATCTTTTATTTTGTTTTATAGTAGGTGGAATCTAGCGTTAAGGTGTTAGAGTTAATATGCAGAGTTAACCTGAAAGCCCAGGACAGATAAAAACAAAATTTTGTGCGCCCTCCATGGGTGAACGTGTTGTGCTGCTCAGTTGGTTGTTCTAGATCTCAGTAAATATCACAAAGAACTCAACAGTGACCAACTTTCACTTCTGCCTTATGCATTGCAATGTAATTCACTGCCTTTATGGGTAAAATATTAAACCATAACTAAACAAGTAACATGTAACTGAGGGATGAACAAACAAAACATATTTTCCACTATGAATAAAAGAACAGATTTCACAGAACTTTAAGATTATTGGAGACATTTTGTATGATTTAAGCTTGTAAGTGACAAAAACATAGTTAATTTGCACGTTGTATAAATCACAGTGTCACATTTAGGGGGATTCAAGATGACATTCATAATTATGTTTTCAGTAGTGTATAATCACATGGTATTGACAACTGTGTTTACAATCATATCATCTTGTACCACCACGGCTTCTACTTCTTCCTCTTCTTGTTTCAGATAGTTTTATAGTGAGTGGCATCCAGTGTTACGGTGTTGGATTTAATACCGAGAGTTAACTTAAAACCCGAGGACTGTTCAGT
The DNA here is from genome assembly GCA_037367365.1 of Apogon talboti. NCBI lineage: Eukaryota > Metazoa > Chordata > Actinopteri > Kurtiformes > Apogonidae > Apogon > Apogon talboti. The sequence goes on from JAPQRQ010000028.1 coordinate 8,048,196, forward strand.
TGGTTGTTCTAGATATCACTAAATATCACACACAGAACTGAACAGTGAGTAACTTTCACTTCTGCCTAACTCATTGCAATGTAATTCACTGCCTTTCTAGGTAAAATATTAAAACAAAATTAACTTCAGTATCTCTAGAGTTGCTAAATCTTGTTTAAGCAAATGAGATTAAATTTAATGTAGTGAAAATAATAACTGTGTAAAAAAATGCAGAGATGACTGCAACAATAAACCTGACCTTGTAAAACTCTGTTGGTGTCCTGTTTTTACATATTTCCTCTCCTAGCCCATCCCTCTGCTCTGTATCTGTCAAGAACCTCCACAACTGAAGCGGACACCCCATAGATCAGCTGCTTGCCTCCGCCTCACCCCTCCACTGGCCTGACATGAAGTCCTCTCCTCTCCCAGTGCCCACTGCTGCCTGGCTCGCTGCTGTCTAATACGACAGCCCAGAAAGTAAACAGGGACATTATTCCACACCACTACACAGCGCACAGTCCCTCTTTAGCCCAGCAGCCTCCACCTTCTCCTATTCCTATCCCCACCCCCCCATACACACACACACACACACACACACACACACATTGTTTTCTCCATCGTCTTTCAGTCATGCATGTTGTACTGTGACTAAAACGTGCAAGCGGGGCTCAGGGTGTAATCCAGTTAGATCCCACGAATGTAGAATGGGAAGGGGTGTGTGTGTGTGTGTGTATGTGTGTGTGTGTGGGTGTGTGTGTGTTGGGGGGGGTATTGCAGTTACTGTTCTCCCATGAGGAAGGGTAGCAAATAGACATATGCACACATGTACAATTCCTCTCTAACGCACACCTGATGCCCTCTTTTCCTCAACACCAGTCAGGCAGTGCTGGCAGAGGATGTATTTCTCGACCAGTTGATTTACATGGGAGTTAAGCTGCTGTGATGCATGGGGCTGAAATGTGTGGGAGCCAGGAGGCATGTGAGACATCCCGGAGTTCAAAGCTACACAGCAAGACCACAAGAAGAGGGTTTTCAGGGACCAGAGAGGAAGCTGAGAGTGGTGGGGCAGCAGGAAGTGAGGATTGACCCACAGATCAAGACGGTAGATGGATGGAATGGATCCATAAGCATTGTGTGCAATATCTATGGACGTTCTGTGGACCTCTGTTATCATGATAAAACCATAGGTCTTGCAACTCAACAATTTATGAATGAAGACTTATGAAGTTTTTTTTCAACTTAGTCCATTTTCTGGTGTCTTCTATTGCAGTGATAAATATGTACACTGGCCTGCTCACAATAAAACACATTGTCAATTCTATCAATATAATATACTTAATGAGTTAAGATAATAGGACAATAATGTGAAAATAATAAGAAAAAGATGAGTTATAGTCCTTTCTATGTTTATTAATTTTATTTGACAAACACTGCATAAATACTGTTAAAAAAAGTTTGTTGTAGCTTCTGAATTGGCATACAGTATTCTATTAAGTCTGAGATAGAGTAGGATGTTTTAATATTATATTGAACAGGAATCACACCATGGTTCCACAAATGCTTGGTTTAGATGATCATAGGTCAATTATGTATCAGGAGTCCAGTTCATGTAGAGGAAGATCTACCAGCCAAACAAAGGAAGGCTTTACTTAGGCATGATAGGTCAGTGCAGGCTCTGTCCCTACTAGGATGTATGATTTCCAACATTGTGTCATGATGATCAACACGGTGCCATAAACACTGACATGATTTCACACCATGGAGCAGAGAGCTGAGCTGCAAAATGTGGAAGCAGCTTAAGTAATATATCTATCTAGTAATGGCCACTAGATGCTGCTCCAAAAAGCCCTGGATTCTGATTTACTTATTACAAGGAGTCATTCTGGTCTCACCCATTTTATATGGACCATCTAATAAGTGATCTGGTCCATCCATAAATGTTTCCTCCATTAATCTGATCTCGAGACAGATAGAAACATTGATATCTGCCGTGTTGGGCTTGGATTGACAACTCACTCCCCTTTTGGAGTGTCTGTTGATTTAATAACATTCTTTTTTCTGACAGATAATAGGTTAACATGTTACACTAACAATAACCTCAAATGATATTTGACACAATGTTTGATAAAGTTTGACCCATCATGTTCCTACTGCTCCACCCCTTTTGTCCAAATATGGTCACTTCCGGCTCCAAACAGCTGACATTAATGACTTCCAAATCACAAACTACTGGCCTCAAAACAGCAGCTAAGAAACCAATGGGTGTCATCTCAGTTCCGTTGTCCACTTATTATATACAGTGGCTGACACATTCAAACAACTTTAGATAAAAAAAAAACTGATTTATTTTACTGATTTATATTTTGTTTGCCAGCTGTCTTCTGGATTCCCATCATTTGCAAAAGTGACAACTGAGAAAAGCAAATTTGATATCCCTGGGTTTTTAAACTTCCAGACTGTGCTCTTAGAAACCATCAGCACAACTGCACATTCAAAGTGATGATAAATTAAAAATATTTGATAATCTGCTTCAACTCCAATATGAAAGACTCATACCTGGTCATGGGTTATAGCATTTTGACCTTAAATGATTTAATATCAGTCCAAAGTTGAGAAAATGCACCTTATATTTAATAAAACATATAAGACAAGGCTGTTGTGAGCTTCAGTGTTTGCACAGAAAAAAAAGTAGAAATATAGAAACCCTTTTTACTTTTACTCTTTGAGTTCATTTCAGAGCTTGTATGTATATTCTAGTACAGAATGTATGTTCATTTGCCAGCTAGGAACATGAAACACGCCAGTCCTTGTACTTCAGCATTTGACAACTTTGATATGTTTAAGAGGAGATTAGCAAAATCATAAAAGGCACGTCTAAAAATGTCATATAAGACTGTGTACATTATTCTTCATTTGTGGAAATGAATACAACAAATTGGGCAGTGTCAGCAATGATCACGTGAAAAAAATTGGGAAATATTTATTTTAGAATAATGCTTTTAGCATATTATTGGAGCAGTAATATGATGTGACAGATATGGAGAGTGGTCTGACATGACATTAGAGACCAAATACCTCTTTCTGAAACAAATCGCTTCAGGACTGATGTGAAAGGAGGTTAAGCAGATATGGCAGTTATGGTATTTTTACAGTTTTTTTTTTTTTTGCAGTGTGCTACAATAACAGTAAATTATTGAATCATCCCAGAAAGCACCCTTTAATCCTCCAAGGCAGCTGTCGGAGTGAGAAAATTATTTAAGATGAAAAACACTGCTAACCTTGGCCCAGTTATATGGATCTGTTCATCCATGTCCCATGCACACTTTTTGGTTTGTCTATGATTTCATAATATTGTTAAATAATATCGCATGATTGTTTCTTGATAAGGATATCAAAATCAAGGTGCTTTGGTCGATATGTCTGCATTAGTTTTTGGCAATTATAGCTTCAGTCTGCAATATTATTTGACATCAATAGACATCAGATTCCATTAAACATTTTCCTTACCCTCACTGCTGTTTAGTCTTTAGAAAATCTGACCCAGGGAGATTTTGGTCAATCATTGGTGTTTTCAGAGAGTAGGTACTGACAACTTTAAGAGCCATTTGTTGTCTAGAGTCTGTGATCCCTGTGCAATCCTTCCTTATCACCAAAGCAACATGGTTACTCTGCTAGCTATAAATCTAATATTTTGGCATAGAAAAGCATGACATAGTGCCATGTTCTACCTCTTCCTCCATTTTCTACCCTCAGTTGCTTTAAAGACAATACACATTGATGGTAATCTTATGGCATCATCATGGCACATTTGTGTATTTTGTCCACCAGGTCCTAAATTGCAAATGTGAACTGTTGACATTTCATTTCAGCTGTGGATGCATACATAGATGTGTAGCAGCAGAATGATATACTGTGTCATGATATTCTCTGTGGGAACTTTATACCAGCAGGTTTTTGAAGTGTCAACATCACAGTTGACCACAGAAACAGTCCCTTTATCAGTTCCATATGTGGCTCCTGCCTCTCCAGACATTCATATGCCAGGTCCCATCATAGCTATTCCACTGGCTTCTCTTATCAAATTAGACTGACTGAGGTTTCTCCAGGGAACATCTCACACTTCATTTTCTTAATGATAGCTTATTGCTCCCATCCTGCAGCACCCCACCAAAGTGAAAGGCGACACCTCAGCAGCCACCTAAAAACATGACAACAAATGAAAATCAATCAATCAGTGAGCGTCATTACATTGGAGTGAAAGGGGAGGCGGATGTGAATAATGAAAGGGAGAGGGTATCTTTTAAAGGTTTATGACATTCCTGTGTAGATGGAGGTGGGGGTCTGGTGGGCTGGAGTGGTCTCTGATGTTCCACAGTGGTCCCAGAAACCCATTTCATTAGTGGACTGGCCCATAAAAGGGCACCCAGAGCACCTGACTGCCGGCCCAGCCAGCGCCGGCCCCCCTCTACCTCTTTGCTTACTGCCTGCCTCCGCCACGCCGCCTGCCCTATAAAACATCTGGTGACACAAGACCTCGACTGTTTCAGCTAAGTCTGCCCGCTGCACTCGTAAACAGTCTGTGGTCTAATGCAAGACAGAGGTGGCGTGACAATCCAGGGCCAGACCAGACCAGATCCAGCTCTCACATAGAGGAGACGGCATTTAACGTCTGCAACCCAGGAAGCATGAGGTCTGGTGTTTACTCTAACATCAGATAAATCAGCACACAAATAATACATCAAAGAGACTTGGGGAAACACGTACACACGGTCTTATTATAGGTAACACTTAACAGCCGGCTTGATTGGTCCGTGGAGAGTCAAGACCTTTCCAGGTAACTCAGCGGGAGGCCCCGGCCCTCGATTAGCCAGCCACTCCTTCTAAAGCACACTGCTGTCCATTGTCAGAGCAAGCAGTCACTTACATCAAACAGAATGCAATAGGCAAAAAATCCTGAACTCCAAGAGAGATGTCTGTCCATATTTAATTTAAGGCAGGCTGCTGTTGGGTAGACCGGGGCCGAGCGGATCAAAGGCCAATAGCGTGCTGCTGCAGCTCCTAACCACTTAGCACCTTTTCACTGCCTTTCATCTGATAATTAAGAGGCTACTCCAAGAGCAGGTGGCATTGATAAGTGTACTGCTAAACCAACAGCAGAGTGCATACACCGCCAAAGTCCTGTTCTATAACCACAGATACACAACAGCACTCAGAAACATAAAGAGTTGAAGGAAAGCTAAAACACTAGCTAGCTACGTGTAAATAGCACAAGCCACTCCAGTAAATGATGAGGCAAAGATGAAAGCCATAATAGCCTGAGCCTGATGGAGCATGTTGACTGCTGAGAGCATGGAGAGGAAACAGAAAACAGGGTGAGACAGAGGGGATTGTGGGAGTATGTAAGTGGGGGGCCGGGGCATATTGAGGTGCCGTGTCCATTACTGGATGTGCTGTGTGATGAGGGCTCTGAAGGCGGATGTGAAGAGAAAGATCCCTGTTGTTTTGTTGGCTATGAAGGGAAAAGGAAGCAGAGGTGCACACCGTGTCATTACAGCAGCTTTGAAGATGCCCCTGATTGAGAGGAGGGGGCTCCGCACTAGAACACAGCTCTGGGGGACACATTAGAGAGGACGGTTGGAGGGGATCGCACTGCACACTGGGAATAAATCCGTAAAATAGCTCATAACTGATCACGTGAAAATATCAGCTCTATTGCCAGACAAGGACATCAGTATTCTCCAGGTCTGATAAACTGAATCTATACAATACAGTTTTAGGGAAAAAGGGAGGGGCATATTTTGGAGGAAAAAAAGTTTGTGGATTTACAAGAGGAAAAAAATATATTCTGCGAGATAAATCTATTATATTTACAGAAATAACTCATCTATCTTGCATATTTATGCCTTTATAATCTCCAATACTTGAAATTTTACTTCCATAACTATTTCTGAGAGAATTGTTTTTGTAAATTTCTGACTTTAATATGACTTCCCTTCCCAGTTTATCATTTTTAAAACCTAAATTGATGCAAATATGCCAGTTGTACTGACAAAGTATTATGTTAAAGCTTTTTAAACAGATCTAGTTAATTTACTTATAGTTTCCAGATGGTATAACCCAATCTATAGTAATTTTACTAAACAATACTTGAAAGTTACCATTACTTTTTTCTTTAGGAAATGATTGTCCAGCACAGTTTGACTCCTTGCACTGATATATAGGTGAGTTAATATACACTGTTGTCCATAACATTGGAATAATTTTGTTTTCAGACACATTCCTTTATTTTATTTTTTTTCTATTTATACACATCGGTAATCACATTTGACCTGTTACAATGACTACATACTGAGCCCCAGTTACCCTTTTTATATCAAGAATAAATCATATCATCACAGTAATTTTATGAGAAGAGGTAAAAATATTTTATTCCAACTTTATGAGGAACAGAGTATTATGTAGATTTTCACCAAAAAAAAACCCCAGCATTTCTTTCTTTACACATAACACATAACTTCTTTAAATCAAGTAAGGCTTTAAATTTCAATACCTAACAGTTTGTTTTAATGTTGTTTTTATGTACCGTGCTCATCTACACTTCCGTGTAGAATGCAAACAGTAAAACACAACTCCAGTATGATAAGACAGCTCTGTCAAATGACTAAAAAGTGTGTGTGTGTGTTTGTGTAGAAAACACCCCCACACACTTTCTTTCTTCCTCGTGCAACTGAGTCATCTTTCTGGTAAATCCTTATTGTGTCCGACTTTTACAACCAAAACACACTGAAGATCAATGGTCCAGTGTTATTGGGATTATGGCTCTGATCTGAGTCCATCACAGGATCAGACGGGGGGGAACCTGATCGTCGCGGTTCTCTTTTGAAGTGGGTTTATGGGGTACGGTGTTGTGATGCGTCACGCCATGACAATTGAGGTAATGAGAGGCGAAATAGATGAGAAGATATCAGCCACAGGTATTGGACTTACATCCTCAGATGGCTTCCATAAATCACTGCTGTGGCTTTTCCCCTCTCAACAAGAAAGAACCAACATTTTGTCTCCTCTGTGGTCAACACGATTGCCCTGGGAATACAAATTACACACTTGCATAAAGCGCTAAAAGGTCCTTCACTGGTTGTGCAGAAATAGTCACCACAGTTTCAGTTTTGTTCTGTAAAATCATATAATCCTTATTATTGCTTGTGAATTATGCTACAGAGCAGGAAAAGTATCATGTTGTAATAAAAACCACATCTTGACATGGGATTAATCATGCTAACAGTTTTACTACCAACTGTAGAACAAATCTGGTTTTCCAAATTCAGTAACACAGAATTGACTTATAGAAACTGCTGCTCAACATGATTCAGATGACAAGCTTTGTCAAATGGTTTCATTGCAACACCACAATTTTTAACTTTCCAAAAATATGACATATATCATTCCCATTTTGTACAATGATTGGTAAGGTGTGGAACGGTTTCAATTTCCCTCTCAAGCTCTTTAATTTCATCATTTCTATCTGTACAAGTTTTCCAAGTATGAAGCCACAAATGAATTCAAGGAGAGGCTTTCCAAAAGTCTGGCATTAGTCCCATCTCTGTAATTCTTGACAAGTGACAGACAATCTCTTGGGAGCTTAGGGAGGAGGATGCTATAATTTTAGGTGCAGCAATTTGGATGGGGATAGAAATTTGACCTAAACTGGTGCCTCTGAGGAATGCTGAGACTTTAATGTGTTCAAACCTAAACAAATTATTACCCAATAACCAAATAGTTCACATAAAGGTTGGTTGGGATAAGCAAACTTCTACACAGTAAAGTGATGATGCTATTTTGTATTTTTCATAATGAACAATGAGCATGATCTTGATCATGCTACCCATAGATGACAAAATGAGCACCAAATGTTTTTTTTTCTTTTACATTTGAGCTGATGTAGTATTGATTACCTGCTATGCTAAGGGTGTTTTCACATCTAAAAGTCCATACTACTGTCCGAAGCAGAGGGTTTTTTTTTGTTTTTGTTTTTGTTTTTACATGATTGTCAACACCGGCTCGAGGAGCCTTGACAAAAATACGCGAACACAGGGTGAATGCCGGCCAGCAAGGAGTATTTATTAAATAGAAAGAGATAGTTAAGGATGAACTGGTCTGAAGACCACTCCGTCGGAAGAGAGCTGGCGACTACCACTGCTGTCCTTGTGAAGTCTTCTCTGTTGACCTGGGGCCTGTTCCAGAAAGCGGGTTCAACAGACTCTGAGTCTCTTTCTGAACTCTGAGTTGACTTACTCTGAGTTTACAAACTCTGAGTATCCGGTAGGGGTGGGCGTATCGATCTAAATATCGATAGTATCGATACCAAGGTGAGTATTGGTATCGGATCGATACTAGC
>JAPQRQ010000028.1:8069609-8086142 GCA_037367365.1 Apogon talboti
AAGTAGATGCAAACTTTAAGCTCGTCATCTCATGAATCTTTGATCTTGAAAGAGCAGGATGAGACTGGACTAGAGCACTTGGAAACACATGACTGCTTCAACTAATATGAGGAGATTCTGGTATCAACAGTCCAAGAGAAGCACTAATCTAATGAGACAAAAACTGTGTGGAAAAAAATGGAAAGAACAGTCCAGACGTGATGATGATGAGTGTGATGTGTTTTAGATGTAATGTTGTACAGCCATTCATTCTCCTGCTACAGATCAACCTTTTTTCATGTTTCTGATAAACTTTCACACCACAGATGTAATGAGCAATATGTATACAAAATGTATTTAGGTTTAAGTATCATGAGTTCACAGTGCTAGTAGTACACGCCAATTTCCAACGCCACCCTCGGACAAAAAAGACTAAAAAGATAAAGTTTTGAGGTAAGAAGAAAAGGCAAGAATGGCAAAAAATAATCAAGCCAAGTACAGCAGGATACAAGAGGGTTTGCATGTAAAGAAATTTAGAAACTACACATGACCAGATTGTAGATTTCACAGAAAAAATCTCTATTTTTAAGCAAAGTCTACCCTACCCTACCCTACCCAAACCCTAACCTTAACCCTAATGTATAATAATATCACGACTTAAAATACCTCTAAATAAAGCCAAACAATTCTACACAATTTAAATTTTCCTTTACAATAGAAGAGATTAAACAATTTGCTAAATACAGATTTGCATTGCTACACACTGTGGTCCGTTTCATTTTCGCATGATACAACTATAGAAAAAGCTCTTTATTTCAAGTGGCAACACAGAAGTCAGATCCTCTGAATTCCTCTTATAATACCACAACTCTTCCTTGTGCTCCACTTCTTGCAAAGCTGTGCAATGTCTGAGCCCTGGATTAAACTCTGTACCAAATGAGGCTTGCTCTTTGGAAGGAAATGATATGATCAACTTCACACCCATCAGGGGAGCTTGTGTACATCTTGCCTAGGGTCTCGCATCCTCATACATATTCAAAAGCCTTTCACAGTTCATTATAAACTCACAAAATCTCTGCTCCTTCCTATCCTAGATGGCCATGTTACATTCATTAAAAGAGAGGAATACAAAGCCTTCCCAAATTATAACGATACAAATTCCTCACGCAATTAGAATTTAACTATTCACCGACTCACATCTAGGTCTTGCATCAAAAAACATCAAACGCAAGACTGCCTAATGGATGTCTCTCTACGTTGCGCAATTAACACTCAAGGACAAACAATAAAGGATAGGGAATCATAGTTGTCTGATGTTTAGGTTTGTTTTTTTGTTTTTTTTTTGTCCTTCCAAGGCCTAAAAAGTAAACACCTTTGTTTCCTTCTATTGAGAGTTGTCCCCTGAGAGAAGGTAACTGGGATACAATCACAGGCCTGCAACAGTGTTTATTGAAGATATGTCATAACCGAAGAAGCGTGTAAGAGGGACAAATCAGAATGCACGCACTCACTCCAAATGACAAAAACCTTACATGTGCTGAGATAAAAACCACAAACTCAAATACTGTCAATCGAAAAAACACTTTTACGTACAACAATGACAAGTAAAAATGAACTACAAAACCCAACCAGTGTTAAAATGCTCATCTACAAAGACAAATGAAACAACTATAAGTCAGATCAACTCATAAGTGTGTTACTCATGAGATTTATCCACAGTATTCAAGTTTAGAAATTCTGTTAGATTTTATTAAACATTAACCCATAAAGACCCAAATGGCCACTGGTAAACTAATGCATCTCCTGATCTAAAATATTTAATAACTTCTGAACCACTAAACCTTGTTACACTTTGGTTCAAGGCTGTCTCCTCCCTCACCTTGCCACACCTCATCAGCCAGAAACAGACTCACCTGGGACACCCAGCTGTTGTCCTCTCCATCACCTTTCCACACCTCATCAATCATATCTGTCTCACCTGTTGCTCCCTGCTCTGCCCAATCAGCAGGCCAGAATATAAGCAGGGCAGATTCTCCCACCCATTGCCAGATTGTCTTGGTGTCTACCGGACTCTGCAGCATTTTTTTTCTCCTGTTCCTGCATATCTGTTTCCAACCCTGCCAGTTTGGCCAACTTCTCCTCACCTCACCCCTGGTAACCTGACCTGTTTTTCTGCATATGACCACAAATCAAATCAAATCAAATCAAACTTTATTTATATAGCACCAAATCATAACAGAAGTTATCTCATGACACTTTACATATAGAGCTGGTCTAAACCAGACTCTCAAGCCAATTTACAGAAACCCAACAGAATTCTCCAGGAGCAAACAGTAGTAAGGAAAAACTTCAACAAGATCAGTGTTTTTTTTTTTTATTCCTGTGTTCGATCCTGCCTATTTCGACTACTTCTCCTCACCTTAGCCCTGGTAACCTGACCTGCTTTTCTACCTGTGAGTACGAGCTCTGTGTTTTTGGATTTTCTGTTGCTATCTGCCTGAGACATTGTGGTGATTGCCAACCCGGTGTCATCATTCCCCAGCCGTTTTTAAAGGGTGAGCCACAGACTCGGCATTCCAGCCTGCCCATTTTGCCGAGCGGCACTGTTTGTGCTTGTCGCATTGGAACCCTGGGTTTGAGTCCAGGATGTGCACTCAACCTCCGAGATTATCTGCACCTAGCAAGTAATCAATGATTATTATAATTTTCTCTGCTGTTGCCAGTCTATTTGTGAAATAACTTTTTTTGCAAAATAAAGTCTGCTAATATCCAAATAAGTGTGTTGCACTTGGGTCCTCCATTCTCCACCATCCCTCACAGTACAATCTGGCCAAGAATAGAGTCACCCAGCACATGCTCCAACACCTATGAGCCTCCTCGAGGCATTAGAAGAAAGGTTCCAGCAGTACGAGGCTAGAGTGGCCTCAACAGCCAACGAGGCAAGGCAGGCGGTGGAGACCAATGGACAGGCAATAGCTGCATTAACTGCAGCTGCAGCAGCTTGCAACCGTCCTCTCCCAGACTGCTGTCCCTGTGCCTCCTCCTGTTCCTTCACCGCCTGCTCTTGTACTCACCAGGGTGTGAACCCCGGAGTGCTATGATGGATACCCTGAAACCTGTGGCCCATTCCTGACCAACTGTTCCCTACTTTTTCAGCTCCAACCTCACGCCTTTGGCACTGAGGCAGCCAAAGTTGTCTTCATCATCAATAATCTGACGGGAAGAGCCCGCCTGTGGGGAACCGCAGAGTGGGAGAAACAGACTTCACCCTGCTCCTCATTTCAGCTATTCTCAGAAGAGCTATGCAAGGTGTTTGGTATGGGAGCCTGTGGTTCTGAGACAGCACATGGTCTCCTGAGCTTACAGCAGGGGAACTGGATAGTGGCCGATTTTTCCATAGACCTTTGCACTGTGGCTCACCAAAGCAGCTGGGATACTACTGCCCTCTGCGATATGTTCCTCCACAGCCTGGCAGACTATGTTAAGGGCAAACTGATATCACACACTCACCCAACCACTCTCTATGGGTTAATTGAGCTAGTCATTGGGATAGATCCTCCATGTCCAGGCTCGCAGATGGGAGAAGAGGTGGAGCTTCTTCAATCACCAGCCTCTAAGTCGTCCTTGTGGGGTCACTGCCTGGCCGGTTCCTCAGGGCCAGAGCAGCAACCAGGAGGGGCCGAGCCGATGCAACTTTGCTGCACATCCCTGACTCCAAAGGGGCAAGAGCATCGCCACCAGAACAACCTGTGTCTCTACTGTAGTTGGGCAGGTCACTTCCTCTCCACATGCCCAGCAAAACCCAGGGCTCATCAGTAGAGAGGGGACTTCTGGAGCGTCTCCTCGAAAACTCCATCTTTGATAAGGTTGAGAAGTGTAAGTTTCATGTCTCTTCTGTCATCTTTCTGGGTTATGTTGTTGCCCTAGGCACCCTGCAGATGGACCCAGCGAAAGTCTCCGCCATCGCATCCTGGCCTGTCCCAGGCTCCTGCAAGTAGCTGCAAAGTTTCCTGGGGTTCAGTAATTTCTACCGCCGCTTCATCCATAATTACAGTTCTGTGGCTGAGTCTCTCACAGCCCTTATCCAAGGTACCATTCTCTTGGACCCCTACAGCGGATGAGGCCTTCCAGACCCTCAAGTCCAGGTTCACCTCCGCACCCATCCTCCAAACCCCGGACCCTGATCACCAGTTTGTGTTTGAGGTGGATGCCTCTGATGTGGGAGTGGGGTCAGTCCTGTCCCAGCGAGCAGCCGTTGACCAGAAGCTTCACCCCTGTGCCTTTTTCTGCCAGCGGCTCTCACCAGTGGAGAGGAACTATGACATTGGCGCCCTCTAGCCAGTGTTGCCATTCCTCCAGAGCCAGCTTAACTGTCAGCAGCTCTCGGTTACCAAAGTTCCATTCCTAGTATGGATGGACCACAAGAATTTGGAATATATCAGAACAGCTAAAAGATTAAACTCCCATCAAGCACGATGGTCTCTATTTTTCACCCACTTCAACTTCACTCTTTCCTACCGTCTTGGGTCTCGCAATGGTAAACCTGACACCCTGTCAGGGTGAAAGACTCCTGCTGAGGGACCAGCCCCCATTCTTTCCACCCCCTGCATGATTGCCACCATGACCTGGGAAATAGAGGAGAGAGTCAAGTCTGCCATTGAAGACCAGCCAGGGCTCAGTGCTTGTTCCCCTAACCATCTTTTTGTTCTTCCCCTGCCACTGTGGTACTACAATGGCCCCACTCCTCCAAACAGACAAATCAAGTCTGTTAATCTCTGAATCTGAAGAAGTGTGTTGCACTTGGGTCCTCCATTCTCCACCATCCCTCAGAAAACCTATCTATATGTCAAAATAATTGGTGTAATGTGGAGTTTGTCGGGCGGCACGGTGGTGCAGTGGTTAACACTCGTGCCTCACAGCAAGAGGGTCCTGGGTTCGATCCCAACACTGGTCGGTGGGCGTTTCTGTGTGGAGCTTGCATGTTCTCCCCGTGTCTGAGTGGGTTCTCTCCGGGTACTCCGGCTTCCTCCCACCATCCAAAAACATGCACTGATAGGTTAATTGGTTAATCTAAAATGGCCCATAGGTGTGAATGTGAGAGTGTTGTTTGTCTCTGTGTCAGCCCTGCGATGAACTGGCGACTTGTCTAGGGTGTACCCCACCTTCGCCCTTAACAAGCTGGGATAGGCTCCAAGCGACCCCTGTGACCCTAGTGAGGATAAAGCGGGTTTAGAAAATGGATGGATGGATGGAGTTCGTCATCTTTTCATGATCATCAGATCTGACCCATTTGGATGTTCAGAGGCTCCATAGTGAATGTGGAAACAACATTGATTCACCCATGGAGTTTGATAAATGACAGTGGATGGAAGAACTAGGTTTATGTTCAGTTATTAATATCTTTGCTGAAATAGTTACTTTTCCTTCAGTTTTGTCTGAACTTTAATCTGAGCTTTAATGGACATCTACATGATCAGCACATTTAATGTAGAAAAATACCTGATTTTCACTGAAAAACCACAAATACAGATGATGATAATGGTGATCAATCTTAAGAAAAGTTAAATATGGAGAAAAAATATTTTGGAACTGCCACAAAAGTAGCATCTTTATGGGTTAAAGCAGAAAAACCCTGGCCTATGAAGTAATGAAAGTGAACTTGTCCAGTCAGAAGGGAGGAAGTATCCTGCATTTGTGTGTGCGTACACATATCAGCCGGACTTGGGGTGTGTGGATCAGGGCATGTGTGGATGTTAGATCAAGCCAGATGATGATCTGGTTGACTGGTGTTAGCAGAGCTGATCTCACAGTTCCCGGGTTGGGGAGAGCCGAACGCCAATCGCCTCTCCTGCTGCTTCCCAGACCAAGCTGGCTGTTTCTAATGAGACAGGCGGACAGGGAGCTGTCACACTGACGGGGGCGCCTGACACATGAAAATGAGACCCCCCCCAATCCACATGCTGGGATAGAGAGGGAAGACTGGGAGGGCCTAGAAGGGTGAAAAGGGGGAAGGATGGGGAGGAGGAGGGCAACCTACCAGCTGTCAGAGGACTGAGTGACAGGTCAAGGAAGGTGGCTGAGCAGCAAAACTCCTCCAAGGGCCTTTGAGTGACAAGAGACGAAAGGCACATCTCTGCATACACAGCAGTGGCTGCAAACTCTCCTGTCTGGCTTGTCTCTGTCACTGACAGGCCTACAAGGACCAATCCTGTTCTATTCAGGGACTTCTCACCAGCTAAGTGTATGAGCAGAACATCGTTTACTGATCTACATTTAGAACTTCTGAATATCTTATTACTTCACGTGCAATTCAAAGTGCTTGTTTTTCTAATCCAAACTTGAATTCCTTGCAGTATTGCTCAGTTTTGATTTCCAGCCTATGGTAAACACAGCCGCTTCAGTGACATTTACCATCTAAATGTTGCAAAGCATATCTGGCTATTCCTCCAAGATGCCCTGCAGACATGCCTTTCTGAGTGATGACTGTGGGATTATCTCTCCATTACAGTGATTCTATCTGACAAGGCATTCTGTCACATCTCAAACGGCTGCTTCCCTTGAAGAGCCAGGTGCTCTCTCCGCGTCGCTCACATCCGCAGATTGCCGGAGATTTGAGACAGCCCTGCGTTACGTTTCATCTGCGGGGGAGAAAGCGAGCGCTCGGGCTCGGCGACACTCCCATCCTTCAAGGTGTTCTTGTTCCATCTGCCGGAGGGTCCGGCGGGAATACTTCTCTCTGAGCTCTTTCCTCAGTCCCAGCGAGCAGCCTTTCATGTCAGACAGGATACCAGACAGGAATCCCAGCTAGCACTCGGCTTCACTTAAGACTTACATGTTGACAGAGAGAAAGAGGAGTGTTCTCTTATCTCTGAATGGTCTCGTTTTTTTCTAAGACAGCCCAGATTCAGATGCCAAACTCAAAACATATGCAGCGTGGTAGAGGATGGATCAAGAGGTATGTACTGTAGTCAGAAAAAGAGCGATCATAGGTCTACTGCAGTCCTCTGTACTGGAGCTACAAGCAAAACACAATTTAGCTTTGTATTTACTTTCTTTGGATTTTTTGGCCCATATAAAAAAGTAAGAATTATTTTAAATTAACTGAGGAATTAAAACATATCTAAGGTATGATGATTAGGCCATGTTTGTGCCAATTACAAACTAAATTTGGTTATGATAATGAGATTAAGCGCTTCCGTTTAAGATCAGTGAAACCCCTACAACTAAAGGGTAGAGCATTTAGGACTACTGTTACAGTTTCTCAACTCACTTTTTGTTTTTTGCTGGTCATTCAGATGCAAAATAGTATCTAAGTCTTTACACTTCAAGCAAATTATAAAAGCTCTTTAAAAAAACTACATTTTGTCAATGTAAATGATGGAAATACATATTAGTTCAATAATTATTTAAGAAGACCATGCTAATAACAATATGCTAATGTAAAAAAAAAAAAAATGTTTATTGTAAATGTTCAATGCATAACACAGGGTTACATAAATATCTTCTTTATTTTAAGGATTTAAAAATTTACACACTGCAATCAGTTTCACTTAACTTACTTACTGTGTGAACAAACAAGCACCTTCTCAATTGTTTAATTTCTACAAATGATATGAGCCTGCACAGTAATTTCTATGTAGGGGACTCAGTGTTTCTCAGTGTGAAAATGTTTGCTCTAAATGCCCTTTGTGTCCCAATTCTGCTGCTATTCCAAATGTAAGATTATGATACATATTCCTTCCAATTTCCAGGAGCCTCTCTGGACATCTTCAGATATGAATATTATTGTCAAAAATAATGTATAAACTATTAGCATGTAAGAAAGTTGAAATTTTTGTCTGTTTTTTTCTTTTAATAATTACAGAAGTGTCATTTATTGGCTGATTCCAAACAGCTAAATAACCATGTACTCATGCTTTGACAAAAATTAGGTCAATGCTAAATTGTGCAAAACACCTCTGATAACATTAAAATGTACCGTGTTAGTGTTTAACTGTTGTATTTAGGTTTTGACATAATAGCATGTTTCAGATGTTGTCACCTGACAACGATGACACCTTAACACCAAAACAATTCTGATCAGGTTTGAAGATCGCCATTTGGACTAAAATCAGAATTTTACACGGTTATTGAAACAAAAGGAAAAACAAAGATGAAGTTTAAGAGAAATAATGTTAACATATAAAACCATACACGGAGTCTCTGTTGAGTATTTCTATTTGGTCCAATTATGGTTAAAATCTGATATCTCAGGAACAGCTGGACAAAATGAGTTCAAATTTGCACTAATGTTCAGTTGGATTCAAGGATGAAAGAAACTATTTTGGTGGACAATGGTCTTCATTGGTAAGGTCAGTGTAACCTCATGTCTGTCCATTCTAATGAATCAAGCTTCACAAAAATGCATTGAGTAAAGAATGTTCACTTGCACTCAAGGGTGAATTGATTAGGTTTTGGTGGTCAAGGTCAAAGGTCAAGGTTGCTAAGTTAATAAACTAAAAATTGCAAAACTAAATAGACTGACACTAACAGCAGATTACTAATTATTGAGAGAACTCCTTAAACACATAATGATGCAGGGACAGTGGATGCATCTCTGAAGTCTGAAGAATTATTGTTCCACCATCTATCTCACTAACAAATATGTCATTATATATCAGGTACAACTGCTGGATGATGTTACACAACAAGACGTATCTGTAAGTTATATTTTGATTACTGAAGAATATGTATAAAATATATATGTATATTACGCAAAAATTATTATTTTCAAGGCAAGGTTAGAAGGAGAGTTTCAGATGTGTCAGGTACACAGCAGGTACTACTGTTGGATTAGAAGTAAACATATTGTTATGCAGTAGACATCTAAGAGCCAGATCAATACACATTAGCAGGTTAAAAGAGACTATGAGGGGTATGTTTTATGCACCATATGGCAATGTTATTAAAAGAGGAACTGCTTATGCTTTTCCATTCGACCATGTGAAATCGTCCGTGTTTGTGAGATGCGGTTTATTTATTGATGGGTGAGTGGGACTTGAAAGCTACACAGAGCATTCTACCCAGGTATCTTTTATGTACAGAGATGTCTGACAACACATGAGCTACTGCAAATAACAACAACAAAGTGAATGGCATGGATTTTCCATCACAGTGCAACTGAAATGGACAAAATGTGAAAAGTGCGAGAGCAGAGGGCTGGGGAAGGGGATGGTGGGGGTAGAGAGTGGCATATCTGGTGAGTGCTGGAAATGGGTGCAGATGACAAAAATGGCTGAGGAAAAAAATAAGGCCGTGTGAGAAACATGGACAAAGACAGTCAGTTAGAGGGGCCCATGAAAGGCTGCAACTGAATTGGCTGGAGCAGGAATCAATATAGGTGCTTCAGCTGAAGCTTGACTAAAGAGATGGGTGGACTGTAGATAAAGCACATTGATGTTCAAGGCTGTTAAAACACTGTAAGGTGCTGAGCAGTATGGGCTGTCTGTCAATGAATTGTTGGTGTATGTGTTGTATGTGTGGTGAACAGAGAGAGGTGGCCTATGAGGCCTCACCTCTCCAGTGGAGTGGTAAATCAGCCATCAGCCATGTGACAGGCTTGGTGCCCCCCCTGCTCTGCCCAATGAGACATGACCCTCTCAGCCCCCTCCCGCCCTCTTCCCACCCCCTCCTCAACAAAGCTTTGATATCCCTCCTCGCTCCAGTGACCAACCGATAGAAGGGGGTGCACCCGCAGCATTCCTCCAAACCGGCCGAATGGAGCAGCTGAATATATCCCATCATGCAACAAAAGCCCAGAGGACCCACATTGGCCTTTGGAAGGGGGAAGGATGGGGGAGGTGGAGGTGGAGGGAGGCATGATGTTCATTCAGCCCCCTTGGTCTGATAGAGCTGGGTCATCAGCTGAAACCACCACTGACCCCGCTGGAGCCAACAACTGCTTCCTGTCTGTTGGTATTAATGTGTCCAGTGGTGAGGATAAGCTGATTGCACTGTGGAGCCAAAACTCTTTACCTGCTGGGACATCCCACTGCAGCCCACTCAGACACAACATGGCTGTCAACAATGGCAACACACTCAGCAAAATCACCAACTGAGACACAGTAATCCAGGAACATTCAGAGAAACAGGAAGTATGGCATTAGTTTTTAGAAACTTGTAAACAGTACAACTCCCACAACAGTTTTTTGCTCTGTAGGAGATTGACCAAGCATTAGAAAATAAGCCTGATTTATCATTCATTTATCTTTGAATATACATACAGAATATTCAGCACTATACATAGTTCATTGCACATGTGGAGTTTGACTGCTGTGCATGTGAACTTGAGCTCCACCCACAGCATAAAACTGTCAGACAGTTTTATGCTGCCCAGATTGATGTTGCATATGTTAAAATCAGTTAACCCTAACCCTAACCCTAAACCCATTAAAAAATTAGACTTATTTTTTGTAGGTGTCTTGCTATTTTACAGACACCTATGTTGGGGTTTGTATTTATTTTTTTTTTTTTCAGGACCACAAGTGGCCACTGGGGGAACTACATTAGTTCTATGTGATGACGCTACATCCAATTCTCTTCATCACTTCAGTTCATCGCTGCTTTTTTTCCCCACTTGTTAAGTAACTTGACAGTTGAAGAATTAAGAAGCTCCAGAAATTATCTAAATGATTTGGCAAATTTTTAGACAGCAGCATTTGTCAAGGTGGTACCTGCAATGTCAGCGCCATGTGACAGCACTGACTGAGCCAGCAGTGCAGACACTGTTGGCGTTTGCAGTATCTATGGCATCAGAGTGAAGCCACCAGGGTGTAACTCTCAGGAGGCTCAGGAGCAGGCTGCATATGTAGTGCCTCCGACACCTAATGCCACCGGCTGCATGGAACGCAAACATTGCCTCCGCCTCAGCACAGTCCTCTGGGACATCGACTCACTGTTGCACTCACATGCACTCAGCTTGCATCACTTCAGAAGTGAAGTAAACCAAAACCCGGTGTCAGAGAAAGACAGGGATTAAAGAATTTACTTCTCTCAGCCAGGTGGAGATGAGACTTTTCAAAGGATTAAAAGCCAGAATTAAGAGCACAGTGAACAATCAAGACCTGCCTCTGTGTGAATTGGATCTGGTTGGAGCGCAAGATGTTTTTTGTTTTGTTTTTTTTTTTGTTGTTTTTCATTTGGCAAAACTGGAAATAATTTCAGTCAGACTATTTAAATAAAGATTCAAACTGATTTTAATGCATAAAAGGGACAGTTTCATATGAAAACTAAAATTCAACTACCATGCTCTGGCTGCCTGTGAGTCCGTCTGAAAATACTAATTTCTATTTTTTTTAACATGTTTTGTTTGTATTGGCCAACATCACTTGAACAACCATATGTGTTATTTAGCCTTTTGATAGAATCCATGATTGATTAATACTGCTACCAGGGGCAAGAAAATAACATAAAACACTAGAGAAAAATACCACAGATTAAATACAAATTCCCTGGTAACCTTAGGTTGTCACCATGCCACTGATGTTAAACTAATTTAAGGCTTAACCAACCAACTCAAATCCAAAATCCTCCCATTGCAGTTTTTGGGTACGATATCACTAAATTACACTATGTAACTACTGCAAGCAAAACTTTTTTTTTCAGGTGGGCTAAACAAGTACTAAGCCTTTAAAAGAATATTGAATTGAGATATGACTGGGTATGAGGCAAGAGTAGTAGTAGTAGTAGTAGCAGTAGTAGTGTAGTTATTTCCTGAAAAATAAAAAATACAGCTTTAAAAATACTATGCCATTAAAGGTGCAATATGTCATATGTGAATAACATTGCAGATTTTTTCCCTTATTCTGAAAAACACAAAATTCCTAATGAGCTGTTTATGTAAGTAATGAAAATAAAAATCCCATTAATTGTCCTGTTTATATGCAGCCATTCATACCCCATTATAAATTTTATTTTTTCAAAGTGTTCAGCTGGTGCTAGAAGTTCTCCCCTTTTTATTCTTTCAAACATCTTATTAAAAAGATTATTTTTATCCATAAACATGTTGGTTTCCCCTGTCATAATGATTAACAATAGGCTGTTGATTTTTCTTTGGAGTGTCCATCTCTACCAAAGAGGATGTTTGTCTTCACCCCAGATGAACATCAACAGGGGTTATGTGTCGCAACCTGTCATAAAATATGCAAATTAGATTCATTTTCCACATATAATAATAAAACAATGTATATGTAGAAATCAGTGTACAGGTTGTTATCATGGCTCAAGACAGTCGGGTAAGATGCTTGTCCCATTCACTAATTTCATAAGATATATACAAGAAAACTGGAAGGACAATACATTTTTCAGGGCTTCTAACCTGATCTATGGACACTCAGGTGTCATTATGTGGTAAAATCATGTACCTCGGTATATGCAGTACTCACATTATTAAATGAAGTCAAATCTTGGACCAGAAGTCAGAAGAAAACCACAGAAATATAAAATACAGGGACAATGTTATGATATTATCACTTGTGGTAAAAAGCTTTAATTAGGTCACACCATGGCATTTGCGTATTTCCATTTGTTTGAAGCAAAGATGAAGCAAAAGCAAGTAAGCGAATGTTGATTTTAGAATATTTAATCACCGATATGGCTAAGGCAGTTCTGTGGATGCCTGAAGGAATAAATGTATCACTGTCCTGCTCGTGAATAGATATCCACTTAGCCAATGCATGTCAAAAGTAACTGCTTAAATGATGCTAATTGGATGAATTTCTGTGGCAATGCAAATAAAGGCTAATTGCCACTTCCACTCCAGGCCATTGAGAAATCCTCCATCGACTGGAGATGGAGAAATCAGCCCCTGTCTACGCCATAAGGCTCCCCTGTAACATAACCGCCTTCATTCCTATTCATAGTACACTCCCATATCTTAAACAGCTCATTTGAATTGGGTCGCTGCCAGGCGAGTCTCTCTCCTTTTTAACAAACAAACACAACGACAATATTGCGAGTCAAGCTGTTGTTTGTAAGTGGGCAGTGAGATGACGGCAGCTCTGTGACTCCTGCATCACAAACCAGTGTGTAGTGACCTGACCCGCTGCTAAAGGAGTGTGTGAGGATGCTGAGGATGGGGAAGGAGACATCAAACTGAGGCAGATGGGATGAAACAATGGCACAATGCAGCGCGTCTGTGACAGGCTGCACCAGCTGATCAAGGCAACAGCAATTTACTGGCGATGAGAGGCGATCTTGCAAACACCAAATGTTACCAAATAGGAGAGCTTTGCTTTTAAAATTACTATAATTTGTCTCCTGACAGGATCTATATGAGCTGCTTCTTTATCTTATTATCTTCTCTATGGGTGTAGCAACAGTGACTATCTTTTATTTTCCCAACTATTGTTCTTTATTAACTCGAACACAGAACATTACTCAGCGACATGTCAACTCCTGCAATTTACTATGTAGGATGTGTTGTCTACATCCACTTAGCTAATTAAGACAGTCACAGCAGTGTAGATTTCAGGGCAGATCAAACAGTACTATGTTGGTATGGGAAACAGAGGAAGACTAGCCTCCACCAACTCTGTTATATCATAATCCCTGTTCCTTCAGCCTGATTAAAACATTTCAACAAGAGCCTGGGCTGCCTACCGTGGTAGCGCCGTAGAGAGGCTTCGTGTAGAAATATCACAGCTCCCTCATTAGTGAGAGGGGATTTCATTTGGAATATCTCACCGAGCACTTTGAGAGAAGCAGCCGTATTTACATTTAAAAGATCCAAAGTGGCCGTCTGAAGCTAGCTACCTCTTTCCTTAATTGCTGGCTTCAGTTGTCCATGAATACATCCACTTTATTACTGGCTCTCATTACTGGACGGCGCAGGGGAAAGTCTCTTTCTCCTCTGTCTCCGTCTCCGTCTCTCACCCTGTTCGTTCTCTCTCTCTCTCCCCGTCTCCCTCTTCAGCAGGGCAGGACCACATCAGAGTTCTCCCAGTGGCTAAAAGACACAAACAATCGAGAGGGATTAGACTGTAATCCTGTTTTTGCTTTCATCTGCCACATATTCAAAGGAGAAGCTCTGTGAAGCATGGAATTCAGAAGGATGTGCTCCATGGAAAAATAAGGGGAAGCACTGTAAACAATGCACCGAGATGGGGATTACAACTTTTAAATGACAAAAAGACAATGAGCTTGACAAGAGATTTAGTCTATACTGAATAAATGTTTGCTTTCCAGTGGAATTTCAGTGAAGATACTGTGGAGAGTGAACACTGTGACCTCACTTTGTATCTGTTGTGAAGTTCTGCAAGAAGTCTTTGAATCCCATTGTTTTGCTAATAATTTAAAGGATTACTGCTTAGTCACACATAAAACAAGCAACAACAAAATAAAAATAAAAAAAATACCTGCACGCAGTTTTGTTCTTCATTGGAGGTAAACTATGCAGGGATTTTTCATTTTTCCTGCAACCTTTTCTCAGTACCTGCAAAAATGTCTGGATGTGTTTATGTCTCAGGAAGAAGTCACTGCAGATATAAAGTCTGAACACTGCACAAATTACTAAAGAAAAAATTTCTACCAATAGTAAACAACGGCATAGTGAGTCCTCATCTCTGTCATCTGCCTGAAAAGCAGAAATGCCAAAGAAATATCAATAAATTTAGGATGGATTGATAAAATTTCTCCCCAAAAATGTAGAGACGCTGCAAAGGTTATGATGAAAAAAAAGTCAGAGCTCATGGGAATTTGGTGTTCATACATATTTTTACTTAATATGTTATATTTGTCAGACTAATTCATTTACAAGTTACCTTACAAATGGCAGTTAGTCATCATTTCCCATCCAGTGCTTATCATGTACAGATAAAGTGTGGATTAAGTGTTGATTTGGTTTGATTGCTTTGTCACAAAGTTGCAAAAGGTCTGTTTTTCTGAGCTCATGAGAAGTTGACTTTTTAGAACTGTGTGGTAGTAAGACTGATAGAATTTTTTGTCTAAAGTCTGCCTGCATTTTAGGTTTTTTTTAGGGCAAGAGAAGAGCATAACATGTTGCACACTAACACCCATGGGTGTTAGTGTGCAGAATGGAGCTATTTTCAATAGGCTTATGCTCCATGTCAAGAAGCATCCACAGTATAAATTTGGTGCAGATATCTCAATGCATTCTTCAGATAATGCAATTTTGTGGTTGAAAAGACATGGCGCCATTTGACCTCGAAAAAGTACATCAAGGTCACCTATTTTCATTAGGCTTATGCTCCATGGCAAAATGCATCCACAGTATAAAATTGGTGCAGATACAGGTATCTCAGTGCATTCTTCAGATAATGTCGTTACATTGTTGAATGGACAGACAGACAGACAGACGACCAAATGATTACAATACCCCTCGGCCGAGGGGTAAAAACTAAATAAACTTGACCATCTGCCAGTTGCTCTTACATGGTCCTGTATTATTTCTGTAGCCCAATAACCATGTGATGTTTGTCCTCATACACTACAGTCCTTGGATAACTAAACAGAAGTGAAATAAGCTGAACAGGACTAAACTTTGTTACCTGTAACATCTAGAGTAGGTTCAGTTATTCTGGAGTCCTGAAAGTGACTTTATCTCCCTCAAGGCCACTTGATAATCCAGCCAAAATTAACCTATCACATAAGGACAAAAAAATAAAAATAACTCTGATTGGCTACATGGTATAAAAATGTGGCTTGGAAATGAATGTTTTACCATCTAATGAGAACACAGCTTCATGTCACCTATTGTCCAAAGGTTTTTGGAGCCACATTTTAACATTTTAACAGTGCTCCACAACCAGGAGGTGAATATAGTTACACAGAAAGGAATGAAATACACTTAAAAACAACTTCAGTAAATGCTGACTGAACTGGTGCCCCAGTGCGCCCTACGCACCAGCCGACACTGGACACTTCCAACATATGATGATCTTACAGAATATGATGAATCACTATGGATTTAACTACATCATGTAAAGTACTTATGCATGTATGTAAAGTACTTCAAATGAGCTCAACATTAAACACCTACATCAGCATATGCAACATACAGGTTAATACAATCATAATAAAGTCATATAGAATCACTTACAAGGACCATGTTCCTGCACAATAATAACTCTTATTTTTCATACTTCAAACCCATTTTACTGATGATGCTCATATACTTTAGCTAATAAGGCTGTGATTACAAAACTGTGACTGTCATGATGTATTTCTATAGCTGCTAACAGAAATTAATGCATTTTACTTCCCTGTTTGTGTACTGATCTATTTTAACCTCCTGCAAGATCTGAAGTCTGCTGCTTTGAGGTCAGCCAATCAACCTACAAAACAGGAAATGATATAAAACCAACATATGATCCATTCCACTGGATACTTGTGTAATTCCAAAATTGCATTAGCAAATGCAGTGAAACATAGTGGACATATAGAGCATCTGATGTTCTGTAGAAAGAGTATATAGTATTTACACTGTTTGCTCCTGGAGGATTCTGTTGGGTTTCTGTAAATTGGCTTGAGAGTCTGGTTTAGACCAGCTCTATATGT
>JAPQRQ010000028.1:8086242-8096567 GCA_037367365.1 Apogon talboti
ATAGATAGATAGATAGATAGATAGATAGATAGATAGATAGATAGATAGATAGATAGATAGATAGATAGATAGATCAATCTATGTTTTTTCAGCAATGCATCACACTGATTTTTTTGTATTTCATAAAAATTCACATGGTAACACATTTTACATTACACAAATAATAAACACGTATTACTCACTACTATTGCAGCTGATGCTGACCAAAAGTATTATGATCAAATTATTATGAGGATATTTTTGCCATGTGCTGCAGTTACATCAAACAACAGCAGAAATACATCGTAGCAGTTGGTGTAATTCTTGTGGGCCCCTAAGAGTTCAGTGCTGAGTAATCCAAGCCGGTGTGTATCCCTGCTCCATCGCCTGCGGGTCCCAGAGGGAAGATTGAGGCTGCCATATCAACACAGGAACGACCTTGTTTCCCTCAGGGTACCCCTCCACATGCATCACACAAACACATTACAGCCTGGACAACCCACACCTGACCTGTGTCACTCAACACAAGCAACACATGCACAACCACACGGTGTCCAAACCTTCCCCACTCAGAGAAGGGGGAGGAATTTGTAAAGCACAATGTACGGGGGGAAATTTGTCGATTTTTCTGTGTTTCCAGTATACACGCACATACAATCAAAAACCATTGTAGAGTGATAAAAACAAACACAATAGGAACACACAGGGGGTGTAACACAAAATCACTGAACAGGAATTTATCACATCTTCTTACTTCTACTAATAAATTGCAGAGAATGTGCTAAAAGTACAAACATGACCTAAACTACCATGAAAGTGATAAACCTGTATTAAAAGATAATGTTAAAAGGGCTGGGAGATTGAGTTACATCTAGCAAATGTGTGTAGAAATTACATCTGTATCATTTATCACATTCTTTAGAGCACAGTGCAGGCTGTGTTGTCTAGCTGTCAACACTTTGCACCGCCTAAAGCCCTGGGATTACACACAGGAGCTGATATCTGTCTGTCAGAAAGACAGAACACAGACAGCCAGAGGAGAAAAGGCTTATTAAAGACATAAAGTAGTTTAGATGTAAACCTGTATCTAATTTCTGCAGGATGTGATTAACTGTCATTAAAGTAAATAAGTGCAGCTAAGGGTTATAGGCTAAAGGGTGATACTTCCTTTAAATAAACACAGCAGTCAACATAGCGCTGTTACAAGCAAATGTATTCATTTAAAGAATCTATGTTGAGACTATTAATAAGTCTGATAGAAAAGCTACAATGGACCAACTAAAACAACAATACAATCAGAAGGTACAGAAGAGTGTAAAACAAAATAAATTCACTTGCTGAAATTATGTGGCCAGGTATCACTGCACATCACTCCAATGTAATCCAGGTAAACACTGAAGAGAGACAGGAGGACTAGTATTTATTACTGGGTTATCTAAAAAAAAAAAAAAGAAACAGAGAGAGAGAGAGAGAGAGAGAGAGAGAGAGAGAGAGAGAGCAAAGAAATAAATTGTTACTTAAAAAAAGAAACAACTCTAGTAGATAATAATTCTGCTTGACTTGAATGCATAAGACAAAAGAGAATAGGTTGATCAGAAATTGGCATCAATATAAAAAATGTGTACCAGGCAGCTCTTCTAATATAGTGTAACTCCAGTGTTAGACCAACATGTTTCAGCTTGTGATCATTGGGTCAACAGGAAGCACATACAAAACTTGAAAAATTAATAGAATCTGCAAGGTAACAACCAGCCCTATATATCCACACTGTAAACCCAAATTAGTAATCATTACTAAAGCTGTGCGTGGTAACTGATTGCCTGGGGATGTCTAGCTTTTACAAAAACGAAACAAATCAAGCTCTGTTTACAATAAAGTCTTGTGTCAAAGATAATCTATTACTAAAGAACTCAAGGCCTTAAAATTAATGTTTACGAGTAATTAACTGAACCATTACTTGTGCATATCAGCAATCATTACTCATTTTTATCAGTATTTATTTCTCATGTTTATTAGTATTTATTACTCATGTCTATCAGTTAGAATTATTAAATGTAAATTGTAATTATAATCTTTTTTACATTAGACAATTATATACATACATACATAAAATGACAATTAGATTTTTACCCACAAATTTATTGCAAAAATAGTGTAATATTAACATTTTAAACATTGCAAGTAAAGTGCTTATAGTCTTCTGCATGTAACCAATAAAAACAGCAATTGTTTTTAACATTTCACCATTTCAAACATTTTGAATATAAAAATAAAGCTAAATCTGAGTGAAGTGCTATGTCAAAACAATTCTACATTTAAGACTTTACAAGAATGGGTTTTTAATCATTTTACCAAAGTAAGCATTTTTCCAACATTTGTAATCTACATAATTTTAAAATCTTGTGCAAAGACAAACATGCTTGAATAACATTTTATGAAATGACTGAGGTAGCATTTATATAGGACACAAATTTGTAAAAAAAATATAATTTACAACATTAATCTGGTCAAAAGAATAACATAGAACCCTGGAAGAGCTTCGACAAGTGAACAGGGAAATTGCCTTATAAGAATGACCATCCCTACCTTGTACATTTTTTAATTTGGAAGCCTAGAAACAAACAATTAACTAGCATTGTGGCACATAACTGTTTAAAACAAGTAATGAACAGGAAGGTTTCTGTGTCACAGTTTAAAGTTTTTTCAGTCTGTAAGCTTCACATTTGAATGAATTAAGTTTGTGTTCATCATGGTGGCTACAAACTAAACTTCAGCACTACAAACAAACTTCTGCTAATTAAGATTAGAAGACCAAACTTTTTCTGTCTAATCAAAAATACAGCACCTGCACCATTTTACACAAGTAGTTGATTTTTCAGTGTTTGAAGCCTCGGCTTCAACTCACTGTTTCCCAAAGAAAAAAATACCAGTTCAATGAACTGGAGGGTATTTCGAAATTTTTTTGGGTAGTTTAGGTGGAGTTCATATGTCAGCCCAAAAAGGAAGGAGACACACAGCTTCTGGCAGGGTCGTCAGCTTTTCCACAACAACTTCACCCTCAATGACGATTTTCAGGCTTGTCGGGTGAAAATCTGACGGCGGGGGAGAAACACCTTCAGGATTAACCAATAAGATCCCAACGTCCATTTGGCCAAAGGAGTCATCACCATCCTACAGATAAACATACAGTAAAATGATTGCTAGAAATATAGCCATTAGTAAATAAAATTAATTAACTTCAACAGACCACCATTACAAATGACAGAACAGGAATTGCATGAAAGGCATTTTATGCTGACAAAATAAGTAGTATTTAGTCAAGCATTTTCAAATTTTCTAACATTTAACATTTTAAAATCAATATTGATCTAAGGACTATTTGAAGGAACCTTTTGTTCCATTCTGTCAATATTTGACTGAAATGGGAAAACTTTAATTACTTGGTTGTTTATATATGATATTATTTAATACAGGACAGTCACAGTCAGCACTGCACATAAACACAGGGTTCGTCAGGGTTATTTGAGATTGTGTATCCTATTCAGCGGACAGTGGGGAAGCTGCTCACCCACTTCACCCACCTTTCTATACAGGTCAGTGTGAGGAAAATGGTAATAATTGGTATTAGAATTTCAGATAAATTGAGAGATCAATAAGATATACAGATATTGCATAGAATCATGTTGTTAAAATAAAACTCCTCCTGTCCTATACAAATACACTTACAGAGCCTTTCCTTCATACCTCTCACACACTATTGGGTCAGAAATGTGAAAACACATATTGGTTTGTCACAATGAACAAAAAAAAAGGATACGTTGCTACAAAAAAAAAAAAAATCCTTGTTTTACCACATCATCCTTACAGCTGTCTACAGAAGCTACTTTCTGTCTTTGACCTACAGATTCTGCACTTTGGTAAAAAAATCTATAATTAATATTAGGATTAGATCTTGTTTCAGAAAGCCTGGTGGATACAGAAAAGGTGTTGTAGAAGTCTATGCAGAATATTGAGCTACAGGCTATAATTCTAATTTTATAATGGAAGATTATCTGTGAATTGTCCAAGGGTGGCGTTTCATATAACAAGTAGGTTTCAAACTTGTTTGCAATTATAATTCATTTTGGTTATGTCAAGAATGTAATCTAGCATTTTTTAGTTAAATTAAGATTATCTATGGACTGCCTTGAGCTCTTAATGTATGCTAGTTGTAAATTTTGGCTTTTTAATAAATGTAAAATTATAAAAGTTGCACATTATGAACTAAATGAACACTTACAAAGCTAGATTTGAAGAACTCTGTCAGATTGTCACCGAGTAAGTGAGGAAGGACTCTTAGTGCGACTGTTCTTTTTTCAGTTGGATCCAGTGACTAAGACAAAAAATGGATAACAGATTCAGTAAATGAAAAACAGTCTCATACATGCAGATGCAAACACACAGACAGACTCACATACACAGACACAAACACTGAGATACATACAGACAGACAATCTGTTTCCTTTGTTGTTTTGTTCCGCTAATAAAGTATTACCTGCATTTGCTGCAAAAAAAGCTGTCCCAAAAGTTCACCCACGTTGCCCCTCTTGGCTTTAAAAATTTCCATAAGATGGGTAGTGTGGTTATCAAGGGCAGAATAAAATTCCTGCTGCAGGTCTTTTCCCACAATCCTTTTAAATTCCAGACAAATCTAATAAAAATAAAGAATAAATAAAACAAGGAAGAAATTAGTGTGCTGTACAACTGGAGAGCAACTGACCATACAAAACAGTGTATTTATGCATACCTGATCATTAGTAAAGAGCGCAGGCCAGTGTTTCATCAGAAGACTTTTTGGTGTCGCCACAACTTCATTCCTCCTTAAGGCAAATGTCAGGTCCATATATTGTTTTATTAGGGCCCGAGCAGTGGCCATGCAATGGCCGCGAAGGCCCTATTGTAATTGTAATGTTTATTATTATTATTATTATGCCTCTTCCATCTCATTTTTGGGGGCCTGAACATGCGCGAAAACTAAATTTTTTTTTGGCAAAATCACGAGTGGCGGGGAAAAATGTGATATTTTCGAGGTTTGGGGGTTCAGTCACGAAACCTCGAAAATATCAAATTTTTCCCCACCACTCTTAGCCACTCTAGTTACTCTTCCATTTGGTGTTTTTTTTTTTTATTTTGTCCTCGATTTGGCCAGTTTGTAAGTTATGCTGTTCTTCCATCCACTGTAACCACTTACTGAACCACTCTCCCTAAGAGAAGGATGTTTGCTGATTAGGGATTTGGCTACGCTTTCATATTGTTGACTGGTCGGGTAAGCTGTGTAGCCATACATGGGTTCAGCTATCTTTTCCAGCATTTCATGCTTCATGTCTTTTGGGACTTTTTTAAAGACAGAACCATCCTCAAGATGTTTCAGATCAGCTTGTCTAAGGCAATACTCCACATCTACTGAAAAATTTGGGATGTCAAAAATCAAAGGCCATGGTTCTTGCTGTTCCACTAAAGACACCGAAAGAATCTCTGTATCTGCCGAACTGTTTAGGTCCTCACTCACAGCACCACTCTCTATTGGGGACAATTCTAACTGGGGAATTATTTTTAAAGTGGGTTTGTCTGGAAGGTCACTGACATCAGTTAGATTGCACAGTTCAAAACTGAACTCGGGATCTTGAAACTGAAGATCAAATGAGTACTGCAATCCAAGGGAGACTTGCAACATGCTCTTTAAATGTTCCATAGTTGTGGGTCTGGTTTCCAGTGTCACTTTTCGTATATCTGCTTCAGTAAAGATGACCCTCATTGTCATTTTCTCAGGTGCCGTCATCTATAGGAAACAAGTCACATTAGGTATGTGAGGAGAACTCTTTAAGTTGTATGTTTCAAGACAGTGTGACGCCTCAGTGTTACAATTTGACTATCTCCATATCTGTATGCCGAAAGGGGAAATGTGTCATTCAAGTTTTTTTGTTCCACTACAGTAAAACTGTTTTTTTCACAAAGCTCAAAACATCGTAGGTGCTCATGATACCATGAAGCTATGTTGTTGCAAAGAAACATTAGCTCTGAGTTTAGGACAAAAATCTCTTTTATCTGTTTAAATTCAGGGAGCACTGAACATGAACCTGCAGATACAATCATGCTGGCACTATATTGAATTCCATCTGCAAAAGCAGTGGACACAGCAAGAACAGTGGTTAGTCCTGGGACCTTTTGACCAAGAATGGTCTGCACATTTTCTGGGTAAGACGTTATTACTGATGTGGTAACCTTGCGAATCTCAACTGCCGGTTTGAAAAATGAACTTCCATTTAAATAGCATGCCATTAACTTTTGATGCTTGAGTGACATAGTCAGAGTTACATTTTTGCAGTTTTGGGCAGTACGGATAACTTTGTGTTTCCTTTCAAAACTCATTGTCCAGACATGGGAAAGAGGACCAAAAGCCATAATGAGGTCAGGGTAATGTTCAATGAAGTGATGCTTTGGACGCAACCTGTATTGTGGGAATGTGTTTTGTAAAAGTTGCCGGTGTCCTGACAATTTGTATCGTAGAATGTCAACTGATTCTACTGTGTGATTTGTGGCTAAAGCAAATTCAACTATGTCTTTGAGGAGTAGGAGTATTTCCCAGGCATCTTCGCCCTCTGGCACCATGTGACCTATCAGTAAGGGTAGCAACCTTATGAGGGCCCAGTTTTCATGGGTATTTCCACCTATGGTCCCTTTTGACTGAAAGCCTGGTGTAATGGGTTGAGGCTGGTCAGTCTTATCATAAGAAGTATATGGAAAGGTCTTAATTGCATTATTAAGGGCCTCCAAAGTGAAAAATCTCTTGGAAATCAAGTGTGACAAGCAAAGAGACAATTCTACAGGCACAACACCTTCAAGAAGATCATGCAATATATCAGGGGGGTAGCCTCTAACGGCATGAAAATGAGACAGGGGCTCAGTCAGCACACACATTTTTTAAACTCCATAATCTTTTGCTAAAGTGGCATCTTGCTGGACTTCCTGTACTTGCTGGTTGTACATTTGTGCATTCCGTGGTGTAAATGAGCCTGGACATACCTCTTTTTCCTGGATCCTGTGTCTAGATGCCATGCAAAATCGGCAGAAGCGCTCAACCAAAAAGCTCTCAAAAATCCTGCCAGTGAATGAGAAGCCAAGTTATCTGCAGCCACATATAGAAGAGTACCTTTGACAAATGACCCCAACTTGTCAACATAGACACCTTGTTGCTCCAAAGATTTGAAATCTTTTAATAGTGGTTCAAGAACTTTTCCATAACCATGTTCTTTCACATGTGTGGCTTTGCACAAAAGTGCTAGCTGGATGGAATGCAATGTGGATCGGTCCTTGGAAGGGAGATTGGCAATAACCCAGTAAACTGCAGTCATTTTGTGTTTTTTCTTGGATGTGCCCAAAGGATTTGAAACTTCAAAATCATCAATATACAATCCAAGTGAAATGTTGAAACCATCTCCTTGAAACATCTCATTTTTAGCGTAGTGTAAGCCATCTCTGTATGTCAAGTACTCATGAGGCAGTGACTGTGGTACTTCTAAAGCCTTGTTAATAATATCAGCCTTAGTAGCATTGCATTTAGAGGAGCATATACAGCACTGTCTTTTTTTTTAAATCTGTCAATGATGAACTCCACTGGCTGCACAACAGGAAAAGTTCTATTTTGGTACACTTCTCTCCTCTTATTTGTTGATAGAGAACCGCCTTTGCCTAAAAATCTTTCGATGGCATTAGTCTTTGTGATGACAGTCACCAACTGGCTTACCATGACATTACTGTCTACCATGTGTTGTTTTAAAATGTCATTTACAGACTTGTTTAACAGTGGTTCTGACAATGCATTGATCTGTGCAAGTTGTTCAATGACTTCTTGTACTGATCACTGGGGGATATGTAGGATAGTTTCCAGTTTTTAAAAAAGCATGGCCAAGTTCTCTTCAAGCTGTTTCTCTAGATCATTGTGGTCATCATTGGGATCCCCATCATCCTCACAATCCTCAATTGCTGCATCATTCAATATATTGTCCCCTATGTTTACAGTATCGTTACTACTAGAGACAATTTCAGTCTTGAACATTCTCCAGTTATGCTCTTTGTGTTCTCTGCTCTTGTGGGCATTAAATGTGGAATACAGATTGGTTTCAAAATTGCATCCATTAAATGGACAACTAACTTTGTGATGAACTTTTAGATGTGTACTTCAAAGATGTTTGAAAAAGATATCATCTGTGCAGCATGCCACAAAGTCACACAGCTGACATGAAAATTGTATACGCTCTTTAGGTTGGGCTGCACAAACCTTATGGATTCTGGACAAGTGAGCATTTAGTGAATTGTTTGAAATGAATGTACAGGGACAATCTTTGTACAAACATGGAAAGGGAACTGTTCTACTGTAGCTTCCATGTTTTAGTCTGTAGTGTCTGAGCAAGTAACCCCTCTTATCACATTTGAACTCACAATATTTACAGCTCCACAGCATGTTGGATAGCCACCTATAAAACAGGAAATATGTTTTAGCATTCAAATCCAACCCAAGTAGAAAAAAAGCATAATTTTAGTAGAGTTGTTCATTGTCAGTGCATTAGGCAAATCTTGATGACAAAGGAAAAAAATTACCAGTCTAGGTTTTAATCCATTTTGCAGTCAGTGCAATGATATACTTGTACTTTTAATGACAAAAAAAGAATGAACCAACAAGCATTTAGCATGGATGTACCATTTAAAAAAAAAAAAAAATCCTCTAACTCACAGTTTTGTTTTGGATAGCAAAGCAGTGCCAAGGCCCATTCCCTTTATCGTGGCACACGTTTCTAAAATAATTTTAACTACAACTTGATAGTAGAAAAATACATTGTAAAAAATATGGATTTGCTAAAGTAGCAACCAAATCAAATGTGGCGGTTAGGGGGAAAAAAACACAATTGAAAGCCTTAACACAGCTAAACTGCCAGTCAAAATTCACAGCAACAGCACCAGGAATCATTGTAATGTTACAGAATAGTCTTCATTTTATTATGTATTATTAATGTAATCTTTTTAACAGACTGTATATTTCGCATAGAATGACACAAATTACATTTTTCACTTCATGGTTTTATATCTGAATATTTTTATTCTGGATTTCTAAATTTCATTGGCTACATAGTGTGTTGTTTGTAATCAACAAATTTTTAACTAATGATAAATGAATGTATTATTACTGACACAGTGACCTGGCTCAGACTGGGGTTTTTCTTTATGTCTGTGTATTTTAAAAAGTAGCAGCATGGGGAGACGGGGGTGTAAATGCTCAAAGGAGCAGAGCACACTGGGATACGTAGTACAGACGTGTTTAATGCAACTTTTAGGCGGCCTTTTATAACTGAATTATACATCATCTTGCGGGCCAACAAAAATTACCTTGCAGGCCTTGTGGTTGCCACATGTGAATTAAATCATGTGGTAAATTATTCTGTACACGACAGAAAGGTAACGTTACCAATTGGTACCCCTCAGCATTAACTGTTCTCTGTTAGCGGCTAACAGCTAGGCCTAACAGATTGCGCACTATGGCTAACAGTTAACCTTAGGTTCGCTGCAAGCGTTAACCACTACTTTATTCAGTTCCAAAAGAATAACAACAAAGGACTCCCATATATGATTGACTAGCTATAATGTAGGGCTAAATGACGCAATTGACATTGCGGTGAAATAATGTTAACGTGAGCAAAACGAAAAAGTTATTTTACCCATGTTAACACGAGCACAACGACAATGTAATTTTACCCAGCGAGTAGAAATATTACACTTACCATACGTTGAAATTCTGTTATATCATCATATCTGACGTTGATCCACTTCAAATTCCACTTCAGACAAGTTAACTGTTAAAGCGGTTAGCAGCCAACAGTCAAAAGAAATGTGGTTTAGGCTCACCGGCATTCACTAGTCATCAAGCCCCTCCCAAAACAGGTAAAAACATGTAAATGCGAGTTGTCTCCACTCAGACCACTCAGTACAGCAAATACTCGTTTTAAGTAGCTCATAATTCACATTTTGTTTAGTAATGCTCCCGCCTTTTGCAAAATAATGAAAATATTAGTAATAATAGCTTGACTTATTATGTAAAAGAAAATTTGGGTTTACAGTGCACATATTAATGGATCAATGCCATATCTGCAAAGGTGGGTTGAGTAAATGAATAAGCATCTCCAGGCCACTCACTGGATCTTGTTAGTCGAGAGACAAGGGGAATGTCCAATTAGAGACATCTATATCTATATCTATCCTTTTTCTCTTTACAACAGATGTTTGTAGTTTTTATTTGTATATTTGTTTTAAATAAC
>JAPQRQ010000028.1:8101670-8131657 GCA_037367365.1 Apogon talboti
TTCTGCAGTTTATTCAGTTGTGTTCTTCCTTTCCTTTCCTTTCCTTTCCTTTCCTTTCCTTTCCTTTCCTTTCCTTTGCTTTGCTTTGCTTTCCTTCACACCTGGGATCTATCTCGGTCCAGCCATCATCCTGTCCCCTTTGAAAAGCATAGATGGAAGTGAGGCCTTACACTTTATGGGGAGGGCCTAGGTACCACATGCAGTTTCAGTAGCTGCGCTGCTAGCAGGCCCGTGGATTTATGGCTCATGACACACATATATTTAATTTGTAACCAAACACTTCCTCTTCCCCTCAGTTTCCTCAGAACTCTGGGGCATGTCTTGTTTTTGCAGGTCAAGGGTTAAACAAAGGAAACATAGTGCCGGCTAGCTGAAGGGCCAGACCTGAGAGGTGTCAGGGTCACCTTCACCTCTGAGGCTGGGCCTGAGCAGACTGTGGGACACATCAAGGTTAAAGGTTTAGCTGTGATATCCGGCAGGAGGGCTGGACTACTACAAAGCTCTTAAAGTGGACAGGGAGCATTTTGATTTTGTACAACATTTGGACATAAAACACTGGACTCTCTTCCCTCTGCAAGATGCCCCCCCTTCCTACTTGATTGTTGGCCCTGACATCTTTACTGCCCCATTGCCCGTAAAGCCCTGAGGGGCGGGCCCAAACACAGTTACATGCCCCACTAGCTCTCCACCTCTGTGCAGCGGTGTATAAACATATAAGTTTATTTAGTGTGAATGTCCCACGGCGCTCGCTGCTTGTCTGTGTCATAAAGCCCAAATCATCTTGAGCGCAGAAACCAGTGTGGACATCAGTTCTGGATTTACTGACGGTTATAACGAGCTTTTCCTCAGAGCTGACTCACATTATCTGGAGAACAGCTGTACAAAAGAACCATACTCATGTACATCCGAACAGCTCTTTTTAGTTATGACGCATACCAGACTGAAAAATGTTACCCTTGGCTCATAAAAAGAAAGATTTGTAGGGATGAACAGTAAAAGCATCATTGTTCATTCTCAGGAGACTCCGATAAGACAAGTAAAATTTGATTAACGTATGTTTTCAGTGTGTTGTTGACAATACAACATAAAAAAGATCTTATGATGCAACTAAATGCAGATTGGTGACAAGAAAATAACAGGAAAAAGCAACATAAACATGTTAGTGTTGGTCCACTACATGCCTCTGATTCAATCAATCAATCAAATTTTACTTATATAGCACCAAATCATAACAAAAGTTATCTCATGACACTTTACATATAGAGCTGGTCGAAACCAGACTCTTAAGCCAATTTTCAAAAACCCAACAGAATAATCCAGGAGCAAACACTTGGTGACAGTGATGAGGAAAAACTTCCTTTTAACAGGCAGAAACCTCGAGCAGACCCTGGTTCCTGGAGGATGGTCGTCTGCCTTGACCAGTTGGGGTTAAAGAGAGGGTAAAGGAAGAGAAAAAGAGGGAGAGGGAGAGATTGGGGGAGGGGGAGAAAGGGGGATATAGGGGGAGACAGCATGTCTGTGAACTCTAAACCACAAATGAAATGAACAAAATATATCCCTTCATTTCATGTTTTGATGATGGAGGTGGTGAGCGCTGTCTGTTTAGAATCTCCCAATTAGGCTGAACTCTAGTACTCATCAAATCCAGTAAGATTTTCCTTTAATTTGTCAGTTGTCTGTATGTAATATAACAGCACATGTGTCTGAAAAAAACAAGAAACATAACAAAGTGCACATGAAAAGAGTCACAAATGCTGCAAGTTGAATAAAATCTTACTTTTTTCAATTGAAATTGTAAAACATAAACAATAGCTTATTTTAAGACATCGTTGTAATATATTAAATGCAATGCTCCTGTTTGTATTTGTTGGCATGTGTTTATTAATCTTGATCATAATTTTCTTACAGTGTTAATTAAAAGCTGCTAAAGCAAATGCATTTCATCTATGGTGAGGTAAAAAAAATTAAACCAAAACAGTCAGTCAGTCAGTCACCTTCTGAACCCGCTTTATCCTCACTAGGGTCGCGGAGGTCGATGGAGCCTATCCCAGCTACTTAAGGGCGAACTTGGGGTACACTTTGGACAAGTCACCAGTTCATCACAGCGCTGACACAGAGACAAACAACCAATCACTCTCACATTCACACCTATGGGACATTTTTAGATTAATCAGTTAACCTATCAGTGCATGTCTTTGGATGATGGAAGGAAACCGGAGTACCTGGAGAGAACCCACACAGACACTGGGACAACATACAAACGCCTCACAGAAAGGTCCCACCAATTGACCAGTGTTGGAATCAAACCCAGGCCCTTCTTTAAACCAAAACAGGGTTTTATTTTTTCATTTTCAAACAAAATGTTCACATATTAATATAACAACAAAACTAAAAGACACTTATAGTATGTGCACACATGCATTGTGCATTGACACAAATTGATACAGACAAACTATACTGAAGTGTTTGGCATATATTGTGCATGGACGGTTACCATAGCAACGCAACATAAACAATCTGAGATGTCAATGCAGATGTTTAGATGTCTAGCATGTGGTCGACTTATCAAAATGAAGCTTACATGAAAATTTGCTCTGATGTTTTCTGAGATGCTTTGCTAGCTTGGTTTGATATCCTGTATCATAACATGATGACACATACTCGTTTTAATGCAGCAACAATTCTGGATTGACTAGTGTTTGATCTGTATAGTTTTACATCATGTTTAGCATGGATTTAGCTCACATGGAACCTAGTGAAAGTTACACCGTAAATAATAACAGATATCCCCAGGTGTCACATAATGGAAAACGAAAAAAAAAAACGCCATGGTGAGTTGATATCACTGGAAAAGTGTTATATGATGGTTTCTCCAGACTGCGATTATTTATATTTGTTTCTGTAGGACTTTTTGAGTTATTTTTGTTCCAATTATGTTTTAGGTGGCTAACACAGGTTGTCTTATTATATTGACCACACAGTACTAAACAATTATGAACATTGTAAGTTTTGGGAAAAAAAAAACAGTTAGCATTATGGCCACATTTTTACATGATCACTTGTTCAGACATTAACTTCCAAATACCCACTCTTTGTTATTTTGTTTTAGGAAGGCAATATGCTTTTGGTTAATTTGAGCAAATTAACTCTTACTCATCTACACAACCGTACCACAACAACGACTGCACTTGTGAATTGGCTTGATTAGCTTAGTAAACACTCATTCATTTAGTCTAGAGACAAAGAAATAGAAGCAGCTACGGAAGAAAGCATATCTTTAAATCAGATGAAGAGATGCAGCCAGAATTCCTCTTCACTCCATCTGCTCTGCTCAAAGAGCTGCCAACAACAGCTCAGCAACACCACGTACACATCCACTCCTTCAATGCACATGAACACACACATTTGCCAGAACATATGCATGAGTTTAACTTCAGTACTGATGGAATTGTCTAAGTTGATGAGTTATAATCAACCGGCAGCAGATAGGAGTTTAGATTTGTTACACAATTGTCCAGTTTGAATAAAACCACGTGAGGTGTTCTGGGTGTAACGTACACTCTGAGCGCTGAAGCCAGCAGAGTCAGGCTGTGTGCTGTAAACAGAGCTGAGGCCAAGGTCTGGGCTGCCTTTATAACTCCTGTCTCGTTTAGAGGCGTCTTTATGGGCCATTGTTCACCATATGGGGCGCGTTAAAGCCAGGGACAGCAGGTAAATCACAGGCCTGGGCCCGGCACAGCACGAGAAGCAGCCGTCACACACTCCAACGAGCAGACCGGAGGAGGATGTGGCCACCAGCCGGTTTGTATATGTGCATGAGAGAGAATAGCATGTAGAGAACAAAATAATCAGGAATGGGGACATTAGAAGAGGTTGGCTGTTGCAATGGAGTAGACTGTGTTGGCTTTGTGTTTGAAATTGGTAATTTGACAAATGACACTTATCTTTGAATACTGTAATTTCGAAAAATAGCCAAAAATCAGAGGTTAAAGCAGGCTAAATTAATAACTCCTATGTTTCAGTATATATAGCTGTCGTTAAATGTTAGAAAATATTAAATGGAGCACAATATGCTTGTGAAATAACACTTTAGAGAAATGCAAATGTTTTATCTGAAAGCAGAAAACAGGCTTTTAAAGAGGAATAATTAATAATTAACAGGTCAAAATGTAAAAAAAAAAAAAATCACATTAATTGGTACACTGAGCTTAATATTAATATTACATATTGTTAAATGCTTCTAAAACAACGACAAAGGATATTATTATCGTGCCGTGAACTTGAGTCGAACCATGGGTGTCGCTGTTTTTGTCACTATTTACTATGAAAACCTATCTGAGGCATTTTAGAAATCAGATTTATAGGCAGGTAATCTCTTAAAGTTTTACTGGTATTCACATTACATCATTTAACTGTAATGAAATAGCCACAAGTAAGGATATGACATCACTGATTAAATAAAATAGGTAGTTATATTTTATAAAATTACAACATTTCTCTGATTTTGATAATTTTTGGAATCTGATAGAATGTAAATACACAAGTCAACAAAATATCTATCATGCAGAAATGTTACAAACAATGGTTTTAAGTTTTATTTTATTTCATTTTGTCCCTCATGCAGCTCCATATGGTGTCTTCTCTTGCTGCTCAATTGTAGGGTATGAAGTCTTAAAGCCTCCGTCTAAGATTGTATTTAAGAGGCTGTAGCTGTTGTGCACACCTCGCCCCCACTTCCCTCCTCCCTGGTTGCTGGGTTTTCATACCAGCAGGGGGGCCTGTAATCCCAGCAGCACCATTGTGCCGACCGGCAGGTATTTCCCCTGCTGCCGCAGAGCAGTGGACTCAGCTGACTGGCAGCGCTGTGGGAGCGGGAGGAGCTCTCCTCCTTAAAGCCTGACTTCCTTACTTCCTGTCTGTCAGCCAAGCTCTTCTTGCAACACAGAATAATAAAGATGGAGCTATTTGTCGCACTGATCCCTTAGCACGCTATTCCCAAGATCCACATTTCAAAGTCAGAGTGGGAATGAGGTGTGCATTCATGTTTCATATGTTTTCTCATTGGTGTTTCATTCCTAACCTTCCATCAGTCTCAGAGATTACCACTTAGTCTCCAGCAGCTTTCCATTCAGACCAGTGGAGGGGTACACTTATTTAATCTTGACTGATCTGGCCTAAACAGTGAGTGGTTAATGTCCTGTATGGACACACAGGACATGGTGTGTTTGAGTGTGTGTGTGTGTGAGTGAAGTGGGAGCCTCTTCCACAGCTGCACCCTCTAGACAGGTTTCCCATGTAGGGTTGAGGCGCTCCCAGGGGTCCTCGGATACACTTTTTTCACTACATTTTATTTTAAAGAGCTCAGATTTGTTTTTTCATACCCAGATTAAGTTTTGAAGGTCTGGACAGGAAAAAATGTGTCCTTCAGACTTCAGATCCAAACCACATTTGGAGGTCGGATGCATCTCAGACTGGACACACACTGGCTGCACTAATCGGATTCCGAAGTGTCTTTTGCTTCACTTGGAAAGTGACACACAGCAACAACATCAAATCCAGAGTGACGCAAGAATATGCTGCTACTAACAGAGCACTACGGCGAATAACAGGCAGAGCTGGAGGGAGTCTGAGGCCACAAAGTCGCGTCACCAGCATAGTTACTACATCGTTACCACAGCAACCCGTGCAGATAGGTTGGTGATGTCTGGACTCACAAAACCGATCTGATCACCGGAAAATAGCAATGTTGTTGTGATTTGGGAAACAAATGCAACTTGCCTGCAATCAGAGCACATATTTAGTCACCATCCTGGGTTTATTGGTGAGAGACTTATCGAGATTTCCTTTGGCAATGTCGAGACTCAAGTAATTTTTTGATCCTGTTTGAATTATGCATCATTTACAATGATGTTATGATGTTTGTGAAGAAAGTGACAGTTTATTGGAGAACTTTTTCAGTATTACATTATGAAAATATATAAGAAGACTACACACTTGAAAGTCTCAGATGACGCCATCTTAAGTTTCTCTGTCCCCGATCTGTTCAGATTCAGTGAAGATATCTCTGCAGCTTCAACACGACCAGATTTGTCCTGTTTTTCTCTTGTTTTAATACTGTTTCATCTTGCTCTTAAAGATAAGGGTAAATGGTGAGCAGCAGCAGGTTTGTTGTTGGTGACGTGTAATTACGCATAACAAGAGATACAGTCCACTGAGCTATTTCGCACAAAAGTAGATGTTTCTTTACAATCTTTATCACAAACTACCAATTTTTGACTCTTAAAATGATCTTTTGGATTGAAAAATATTAGCACCACTGACCGCCGTTCATATTTTTTCTGAAGTTAGGTCCCATGTTACATAGTGGAAGGGGCTGGGCTTCAGATCGGTAGGTGCAACTATTACCATCTGGCAAAATGTGCATTTCACATAGTTTGATGTCTCTAGCACAGACCAGATACATTTTTTAAAGAGAGAATCAGTCACAATACATTAGCTAATTGTCCATTCGATCATGCCATATTAAATATTTCAGGGATCATTGATCTTTTAAGGCACATCTATGCATTTGCTGGGTTTGTTATTGTCCGTCAATCTGCCCATCCATTGAAGGGAGTGTGTTACAGTTGAGGTACTGCTGATGAAAGTGATTCAATTTCTTGTAAAGGTCTTCACACTTAATTTAGGTAGTTGAGGTAGAGGTTAATGGGATCAATAAAGTGTAACACATACTTTACACTTTCCATCCAATTTCCTGACCAGACCACCACAGTCTAACCTTAGTCAATTTGTATGAGGCATATGCACTTACCAGACCTTTAACCTGCAAGGCTAACATAGAAAAGAAGATTCTGAGTGTCATTTCCTGTCCATCATGGTTTGATGTACACTGTTTTCACCAGCTTGTTGTTTGTTTGCAATGTGGTGAGGGAAATATAGTATTCATTGTCGATAACAGGTTGCCATACCTAAATATTTACAATGACAGTGTGAAGTGTGGACTAAAGTAAGGCTCTTAGCATAATGCCATTGTTTTTTAATATACTGTTATTAAATCTCATTGTTAAAATGATATCTGTGTGTGCTGAAAAGGAATCCCAATTGTCTACATGCAAAACTCGAAAGAGCATGATTTATTGTCACTAATTACTTGGAATATGTGTGCCAATATGTCAGTAATTATCTCTTATGTGTGCCTGTTTTGTGCATCCAAAGTTGATGCAGGAGAGTTCCAAATGTAGCTAAATGTAGTGAGTGTAACTTCAAACAGTGGCACACTACTGTAGCGGCCTGTTAGAAGTTCCATCCTGCTGCCCCTGGCCTTTGCAGCCTTGGTGGGGTGCATTTGTCCCCCCTGCACCGCTGCCCTGCCAGTTGGCAAGCCTAAGCCAGGAAACTGTCAGTGTCGATTGAGCTGAGTGGAGGAGGTCCTGCTAAAGGAGCCTTGCTAGTTCTAGGGCCCACCTCTGTTTCCAAAGCATGGGAATAAAGAGCTCTGCATTCCACAGGTCTGAGCTGCCAGCTCTCCCCCTGCCCACAGTTCACAGGGAGCCCTGAATGAGATTAACAAAAGCGTTCTGTTGGACCCCTCTTGGCTGGCTTCCACGTCAACAGCTCGCAGGGTCAGGGGTCACACTAACTACATTCATTCCCAGCAGACCCCTTGCTCCAAACACAGGCTGCCAGTCGCACAAACTCCCAGCTTTTCCTCTAATCCCCCGAGATATGTCTGATCTCTCCACATGTTTCTGCTCAATTAAAGCAATATCACACCTTGCAAATGGAACGGAGAAAAAGAGAGGGACGCAGCAGAGAGTGCAGCCGCGAAGACGACCAGAGGAAAGAAAGTGAGAAAAGTGAATGAAAGGAACATAGACGGTGAAAGAGACAGAGGATAATGGAATTATTAATCTACTCGTAGAAGGCACTAACACATAAGACTGCACACCTGATGAAACACCGGGGGCAAAAGCTCAATAGTTGATGGAGGACACATGACTGGCAGGGTAGTGAAGTGAATACACACATTCACACAGAGTACACTGACACACACACCTGCACTTGAATCCCTGGATGAACTATATATATATATATATATATATATATATGTATAAAAAATCCAGCAGCTTCTTCCCTAGTGTTTCATTATTACTGCATCATCTCTGCTTCGAAGATATTCATGCTGACCTCACAATATTGTTTTAGTTTAATCACATAATTTACATAATTAATCACAACTGATAATCTGCATAGAAATTTAATTTGTTATTCCAGATAATCGGAGCTTTCCAAATTTCCTTTTCACACTTGTGTAGCACAATCCCTTACAGTGAACATTAGGTCTACACATATGCCTAATCCCCTGAAATCTGCACTTACTTGGGAAGAAATTGCAATTTGAGAAAAGATTGCTGATGTTCATAATGATGGATTGCATGGAATTTATTTATCAACAGTCACTGAATATAATTTTCCTTCTTATTTTGTGCATAAAAATTCAGTGTTCTCAAAGCAGCTATGCAGATTGGAAGTATCTGAATAGTTCATAATTTAAGATGTTAACATAGTTAAAAATTTGTCACAATTTTAATCAGACTTGATTCACAGTTGCCTTGATTCTCATAGTAGGCTATCGCTTTTCTCCATACTGAAGTTCACCAAAGATATGAATCTGGCAGATAATTAAAAATTATATATATTTAAGAGGTCTAAGAAGTCTATTTTCCTCTTTCTTAGATTGCATTTTTACCTCTATATTATTCTCCTTATGTTGGATTTATGCTTTTCCATATGAAACTGTTTGTTGCTGCCATTTTGACCAGATCTTGTGTCTTGTTTGATTAAATGTTTCTGGTTATTGTTAAATTAACTTATTTGGAAAAATA
Organism: Apogon talboti; assembly: GCA_037367365.1. Classification (NCBI taxonomy): domain Eukaryota; kingdom Metazoa; phylum Chordata; class Actinopteri; order Kurtiformes; family Apogonidae; genus Apogon; species Apogon talboti. The sequence goes on from JAPQRQ010000028.1 coordinate 8,110,556, forward strand.
TTTGGGTTTGGAAATATACTATGATTTCAACAACGAGTCATTGTTAACAGTGAATGAGAATCCAAATGGATATTTTTATCCTTCTTTACAATGCCATTTGGTTACTTATTTATTTATTTTTTTTAATTCTTTAATGTCACTGAATATTTGATTCTTTAACTATAAGAAAAGAGATTTAAAAAATATGACGAATAAGGTGATCTTTGCTATTGAAATGATCAGCTTTGCTTCTTTTGGAGGGCAATTTTCTGATAAAGTGCTGCCAATATAGCTACTTTTTCTTTATAAATCTATGGTTAAACAGTATTATTGAATGCACAAAACAGTGTGGTCACAAATGATAATAACTGTAAATAGTAAAAGCCAAAAAGTTTAGAATGTTTAGAAATGATCCACAGAAGTAAAAGAAAACTGGTACTGAAAATATACTCTATTATGAAATTACAATATAATCTGTCTGCAGATTTGTGCTGTATGTCGAGGCCTTGACCTTTGACCTTCTTGTTTCTATCTTCCCATAATGTTTTTTCATGCAACCATTCTTATACTTCATACATGTCTGACACCCAAACGGCAGTTCGTTCAGTCAACTCTGCCCTCAGTAAACATGGAGTCCGTGCCCACAACATGAAAAAGTCACTGCGCATTTCTTTGCTGAGTGGATGAACGTCCACAGCGCGATGCATCTGAAAGCAGTTAGACCAAACAGCAGTGGTAAACCAAAAACTAGACAGGGGGGAAGACTGTAAGAGAAGAGAGATGGAGAAAAAGGGGAGGTGGAGATGGTGGGTGGGGGTTGTTCACAGAGAGGATCATACATTACTTTTTTCTCCCCCAGTATTTCTTGTCCTTGATCTGCCTGCTTTCTTTAAGCTGGATCCAGAGCCCCGCCCCCCTGCAGAGTCTTTAGCCCAGAGGAGGGGAGGCCTTGGCCAGCTGCAGGCTTGACTGGAGCCCTGCGCACAGAGGTGGAGAGGCATGATGGGGGTGGGGGTGGGGGGAGTATTAGAGGGTTTGTGTTGTGCTGGATGGAAGTACAGACAGACGGAGAAAGAAGCTGAGAGAAGCAGTCGATGACAGCATGAGTGCAGCAGAGGATATTGCACTCAGAGACACAACTCGGGACCCTGAGAGATTGGGTTTCAAAGCGAGAAAAACAGTAGAGGATTTCCCGGCTGATGCACTTCCGCACCTTAAACAAGACAGAACTAGATGTGCAAATTTTACATTAACACTCCAAGCATATTCTGACAGGCCTCATATTAACGTACAGCATCTTAATAGAGACTGTTTAGAAAGATTAGAAGATGTAACAAAGGTACTTAATGCATTAACACATGCTTTAGTGATTCTTTGTAGATTGGTTAATAAGAAAACATTTGTGTTGCCAGGTTGCTATAAATCCTGAGGAAGTGTAACACAGGAAAAGTGGTAAAGCAAAATTATTTATAAATGTTGTATAACTGACATTAGATTATTCATTTATATCAACATTATTATAACTACTTTGCCCCATTCATTGTGTGCATTTACTCTCTTTTTTCATTCTTAAGGGTTTGTGCATTTTTTCTGTTTTGTATTTTTTAAGTATTTTTCTGTTGTGTCATTTATTATATTGACTTCTTAATAATTTTTGATCTATATAATTCTTTCACAAGGAACCAACAGTCTAAATCACTGTCATTCAGCCTTTCCAGTTGGGATAACAGGCTAAAAAATTTGTAATATAACAACTATGGATGCATGATAATTTTATTTTTTTTTTTTACCACCGATACCAATAACTGATACGAGAAGCAGGAACTGATAACTTCCTGTTCCTGGCAATCCCTCTCAAATTAAAGTTGCACAATAGCAGGAAACTTAGAGGAATTAGTTCAGCATCTTAAGTTTCACTTTCACTTTGTACGGTTATATGGTCTGAACATACTCATTGTGAGGTATGTACGGCACGGACTGCCCCCCCCCCCATGTACTTCACAACCCTCTCCTGCTCTGTGACCATTGAGCTGACAGCACACACGAAATGACAATACAGAATCTGCCTCATCTCATTGGTTGAGATACTGTTCCTTGTGAGGAAGGTACCGAAGACAAGAGTTGACAACAAACCAGCATGGGTGACACGGATGACATCAATTTTCGGGTCAACTTTGGTGATGACTGATCACTGTTCTCGGGCATAAAGCTATGTTAAGCTTTTTTTTACGTTAAGCGTTTTAAAATGTCCCTCTTCTTCTGCTGCTGTTGGACCAAAACAGCGGCCACAACTGCTTGATCTTCGTCTTGCAGCTGTAGCAGAGAGTAAGTAACTGAAAACCCTTTTACTTATAAACAATGTACTGATCCAGACCTCTTCTTCTTGGTTTTTATGGTGGTTGGCAAGGCAAGGTACTGGTGAAATGCACAAAATCTAAGCCATCTATATTTATTATTATGGGCTGTATTTATCAGTGAATACTTTAATTATCAGAATTATCAGAATGACATAATTTTTTCAATATCAGACCTATAATTATTGGTGTTGATAGTTATTGTGCATCCCTAATAACTAATCATATAAGTGACAAAGATTTAGACACCCCATATTTTTTCATGACTCAACTTTTCATCCTCAATTGTTAATTACATTTTTGTCAATTTACTTTTTTAGTGCTGAGGCACTTTAAAAAAGTGTTTCAACAATGACCGTGATAATAAGGAAAAATAAATATCAAGATATCATTGATGGTACTATCTAAAGTCTGTGCTAACACTAAACTGTGGTATTTTGCCAATGAGTGCTGGTAGTTACAGTATAACATGTATTTCATTGTGTTCAATAAAGAATATATAATGAAAAATCTGTTTTTCTTTCATATTCTGTGAAGAAATGGTAGCTTCTGGTCTGTATTTTCTATAACTGTGTGATTATTTCAAATCATGTAATTGTTTGTGTTGCAACAACCCTCATTGCTAATCCGATTTCACTTTATTGCATTTCTAAATGTGGTTCAGATTCCTCTTCACATCATCATGTACAGCTGCTCTGTCAGTTCTCGCAGGAGCCCAGAGGTGTGATGTTGGAATATGACACTGCCCTCCTGCCATCAACAGAGGGCGCTAGGACTCAATATGTGGATCCACTCAAATTGAGGCAGAAAGCATGTTTTTGCAGATTAATATTTTATTTATCTACAAATACATGTCTTAAAAAAAACAAAAAAAAACAGATGACAAAATCAATGTGTTTAATCAGAGGTTGCTGTGAAATATATTTCAAAGAATTCAAGGTGTGGGAGTCCATATGCTGCATTAGATAGGCAGCATCATGTTTCACTTAAGGGTGATTAATGTTTCAGTCAGTGGAGCCACTCAGATTCAGAAATTCAGTCAAATCACACTTGAAAACTCTGATTTGAAAACACACACAAAAAAAAGACAAGATCACAGACGTCCTCCAGTGCAAACACTCAGCAAACCACCACCATTACCATAAAGCACGGCTCCAACATGTGTAACCAAACAGTCAAATCCCAGAGATGGTGTTTTATGATCTGTTTGATAACTTGTGTGAAACAGTACTCCCTGTTCATTTATAAATCCCTGGTAATCCCCGAGAGGTAGTGACAGCTGATTTAGAGACACTCGGGGCTCTGCTGGTGAAGATAAACTGTGGTACTTTCTAGTGATGGGGTCTGCCGAGGGCCCGGAGAGTCTAAATCACTCTTTAAAGAGGCAGGGGGACTCGGCATCACCGGGGGCCACTGACCGGACTTTGTCACGTTAGCTTCAAGAGTCCGTCATGGCGTGTGGACAAAGAGTTGTTAAAAAAAAAAAGTTTCCTGCAGGACAGAAAGGGAGATAATTCATACATCTAATGGGAGTCATAAATCCTCGTATTAACTTCAGTGCACTGCATAGGAGGGCACGGCCCAGAGAAATAAGAGACAGATGAGGAAAAGGAGGTAAAGAAACATCAATTAAAAGGTAGAGGAAGGGGACAAGGTGAGGGGGAGATGGTGTGTGTGGTTAACAGAAGACAGCGGAAACATAAAGAAGGATCTGAGTTGATATTGAGACATGATCCAGACAATCAAAAGAAGAGGAGGGGTTCGCCACAAAGGGAGAGAGGGTAGAGGGGACTAGGGGTGATGGTGAGTCCTGGTGCAGGGGTGAGACAGGAGGCGCGAGGGGCCTGGTGGCAGGGCCCGGGCCTGGGTGGTGCGGCGCTAACAGGCCCCCGGGGACCCAGCGCTGCAGGACCATATGGGGAGCAGTGAAAGGGAGAGGAGCAGCGGGAGCCCCGGGCTGACAAGCCACCGCTGCCCCTGCTTCAGCTGTTCCCCTGGAGCCCCGGGGACCTGGGGATTAGAGGCACACAACAAAGACAACACACACAAAACACACACACACATTCATGCATCCACGCACAGGATGGACAAGGAGTCTGTACACTTATGTTACAACAAAGACAGGTACACACTAATACACACTCACATAAAGTCATGTACACAAAATGGACGCACTGCCAAAGAGAGCACAAAACCCAGAGACCAGGCACACACATTAACACACTATTTCCATTATGAGACATTCATTGTCTTACACTCATATTTAATCTTAAGTCTGTGTTAAGACTAAACTGTGGTATTATTTGTTAATGAGTGCTGTAGTTACAGTGTAACATGTATTTTATTGTGTTCAGTAAAGACTCTATCATAACAAATCTGTTTTTCTTTAATATTCTGTGAAGCCACACTCTAACACACACATCATGAGACATTCACTGACTTACACTCATATTTAAGTCACTTATATTACCAGATCTCACTTCTTCTTCATTCACTTCTTCTTGTATTCTGACTTTTAATTGTTTAATAATTTTTTGGTGAATTCTTCCTCTTATAATTTTTCTTCTTTCCAATTTTGTATTTGTGTAGCAAATACCCAAACGCATTCTTTGTATGCTTGCATTGGCCGTGATAGTGATTTCAATATCCCTAAACCTAACTATTAACCTAACACTAAGACTAAACTAATTTCTAATCCTCAATAGCACAAATTTACATTACTGAGGCATGATTTTTGTCCTTGCACTGGGCCTGAGTCCCCCCAACGTAAACAGATTTACATCCCCTTATTACGCAAGAAACACATGGCCTCACACAGTGCCAACAGAAAGTGGCAAGGCCAAACTCATTCCACTTATGGCCTAAATGATGTGTGCCACATAAAGGCCATTCAATAAACACAACTAACATGTACAGCTGGTCTCATATGTACAAAAAACACACAAAACAGACTGCAGATACAGTAAGATTAGAGGATGCTTCTTTCAGTATGAATGCATGTTTTTACACCTATGCACATGACTTACAGGGTTATTTTTTCTGTAACGTCAGTGATATTTTATACATCAAGGTAGCAGCTAGAAGTCAAGGGTGAACAGGCAAGACATCAGACAGGTTGTAAACCAATGGGGAAAAAAAGCTTCAATGGAAACTGATTGAGCAACAGTGCACAGTCTCATTCTGAGAGGGTGTTCAGTCGTAATGTTTAGGATTTGCTCGGATTGCTCAACTTAGTGAGTATTAGATTCTCCGTGGAGCTGCCGAGGACCGTTTGCCTCCACCTACACCTCCCTCCACTGAGCTGCTAGATCAGAAGGCGGAGGAAGAGGTAGAAATGTATAGTTTGGACTGCAGAACACCCACATTTAGAAAAGTTTCTGGAAACTGTTTCCAACCACATGCGCACCTCTGACCCGTGATGTTACTCTACTATCTGCTGTTACTACCAAGCTAACAAAGTTGAACATGTTGCTGTATTAATATATATTGTTATAGTGTGGCTCTGTTAGTCCATTGGGCATATTGTAATTAAATTAGAAATTTCAAGAAAAGTTAAGCAAATAAATTACAATTGCTGATAAAACTGCTGCTGATTATGATGTTATTTTTATGGTAAAACACACATGAAGAATTATACTGAAGAATGTTTAATCAGGTTTCTACTGTCTTGAGTTTTTATTTGAAGCATTTTCTACAAAAGAAATAAAAAATGTGCATTATGTTGATGCAGTTATTAAAATAGTACCAATACAGTTACTAATCGTAAAATAAACCTTCCTATTATTCATTTAATAATTCAAATGAAGTAAAGCAGACAGATATAGCTAAATAGTCCATGCACTTACCCAGAGTGAAACTTTTTATTTCACTGTCTCTTATGTCTTATTTCATGGACAAAGGACGATAATTAGGCAAATGCAGAGTATATAACTTTGTACGGTTAAAAAGAAATAAAAAAAGACATGTTCTAAGATACCTGCTCTGGGAAGCTGCCACGTCGTTGTAGATTAAACTTTCAGCTTAATCTACTCCCTTTCTAAATTGTTCCTTGTGATTGATCTCGAAAAAGTTACTTGCCTCAATCAAATAACAACACAGGACATTTATGTGTGCGTGCGTGGGACAAAATCGGAAGCTTCACACCACTGCTAAATCTACCCCATGGCAGCAAGTACCTGCTGCCTGCTATCTCTGTCCCTCCTGTAGCCCGAGGCTATGAAAGCAGCCTTGGCTAACATTAGGCTGCATTTCCAGGGCTGAGTGAAACAGAGTACCACCTGTCCTCCTCTAATAACACAAAAAGTAGCTTTTCCCTCCTCTCTGTCTTCCATCTTCACAAAGACAATGAGCTGCTGCCTCTTTTGCAGAATGCATTGAGGTCGGCCTGATGGGCAAACTCTCCTCCAGGCTTGGGAGAAGGAGGAGGAGGAGGAGGTGGCGGAGGAAGAAGGGGGAGGAGGAAGTCAGTGGTAGCACCTGCAGTGTCGCAGCCTGGCCTGCCTGTCAACCAAACCAAACCCACCAACCTGCCAGCCTCCAATCCATCCATCCCAGTCACGGTGTTGTCTGTCTGCCATTGAGTCTTGAGTCTTCTCCCAATTCCCCCACAGTTCAGCTCGGGATGACAAACAGCTAATTAATTTTCCTGACGCCAGGAGAAGCAAGACTCAAGCTGGGGAAGACTGCCTTTAGCAAAAAGAGAAGTGGAAGTGGAGAGATTAATTCATGAATCTCCCCTTTTTTTCCTCCTCCTGGTAGTATTTGCATGAGAAGTTCTAGCTGTGGACTTCAGTATGAGCTGTCCTCCACACACACAAACACACCTCTAATTCGCATTCACCTCCTTCTTGTCTGCATTTCCCTCAACTTTAGCCTTTGGCGCTCTCCCTCTCCAACGACCTCATACATCAATATGAACAAAAATGCATACATTACACTTATTAAAATTCATGTTAAATCCACTGTATTCATAAGAATTAATAAGTAAAATAATGTGAGGACAAAGCAGTGTTGTGGCTTTGTGCTTTATTAGCCACAATGAACTCTGCTTTACCTGTTGATTTATAACTATTTATGAGGAATTAGAAACAATTATTAAAGCTATAAATTAGACACGTGTAAGAGCAGATACAGAAAACTGCCAGGAAAAAAAGGCTTTTCAGCATCTGGTCCTTGTCATCTGATGGAGATAAACAACTTAAGCCCTTCTGATTTCCTTAAAGTGAACAAAAAGACTAATTCTGTAAAGTGATAGATCTCATTATGCCACTGCTGACTTGGTTTATGGTCACTACATCACAGCTTTTCTTGTGCCACCGCTTTATCCATATTATGATGTATTGAATTCAGTTTCTCCACATCGCAGACACGGGGAGGATATCTCCGTTTTCCAGTCTGACACATGAAGCAGGCCATTATTATTTTCACACTCAAAATGATGCACAGAAAGGTTACTTTAGCGAAACGGCCGGCCTTTTACTTTTAACGAGTGCGTATATCATAAAGCAATCTGAGGGCAATAATCGTTTATCATTATTGAGACGACGGTGCTGCTTTGGGGACCTGGCGGCAGAATGGAAAACAGATTTCCTCCAGGCTGAGGCGGAGGTGTTCGTGGCTCACTATGCAACTGAAAAGAGACTGGAATCAGATTTGTAGTCTCACGTAACACAGTTTTAATGTTTCCTAATCAATGTGGACAGCAAGAGCATTGCACTGAGGAAGTTCTTTTTTTTTAGTCCAATAAAGACCCAACAGTGAGGCAATCTAGACACTTAAATAGGATTTTCCTGGTGACAAAGTAAATCTTACTTTTAATTCTATTCACCTGAAACAACTGTCGTCTGTATGTGGGCCATAGTTATATCATAAAGGGTAAATAAACTGAAGGCAGGTAAGGCTTAAAAATACTGTGAATGGACTATAAAGCATCACTGCTTTTATATGAACTTGATTAGATTATGTGGGGAGCAATGGCCCATAGAGTAAACATTAGATTTTAGTAAATGTCCCATATTGGTGATTCCAGGTTTCTTTAAAATTATTTTAATGGCATGAAGTGTGAATGTCAAAATTAGGCACAAAAACTTGCGTATTCCTGACTCACATGCGATGTCGCTCACTATGAAATAAAAACCCTGTTTCCAGATACATTCAGACCTTTGTAATACAATAAAAATAAAGTCTAAATTCTAAAAACTAAATTCACTTGACACTTTATCTGCTAAAAGGACAAAGATAAGGTTTTCAGTGTTTTTGGTAACCAACTTACATGTATTTTAAAGTAAAGAAGTTAGGGAATTGACTGAACACTTTTGAGAATATACAACTAAGACTTTTCTATAAGAATCTACAATTAGCAGGTTAATTGCTAACATGAAGAGAAGCATGATTGGGCTTAAAATGACCATCTTTGCTTTAGGTTTTTGCCAGGACATGTTGTAATTTTGCAGCAAACTTCATAAGATAACTGTTAATTAGTTAAAAGAAAAACATTTTTCACTGCAAAATGTGTGAAAATTTCAGGGAGATCTCAGCGTGTAAATGTCAAGGTCATAAAAAACAAATGTGTGTGATCTTCGAGCCTTTAGGTGAAATTGCATGAGAAACGATCACGCTACCAATGGTCTGGGAGTGCTTCAGTGCCCATACCATGGCTGACATATCTGTGAAGGTACTATTGATGTGAAGGCATATTTTGGAATTTTAATGACACATATGCTGCCATGTAGTCAACATCTTTTCTCATAAAGTGAATTTCAGCAGGGCAGTGTAACACGTCATTCTGTATGAGATGCAACAACATGGCCTCGTAGTCAGAGATTCTGTATATTTTAATATTTTTAAATAAGTTTTAAATAATTAAAATGTGTAATAGCTGTTGAAAACAGGAGAAAATTCTCATTGTGGGGTGGGGTTACAAGGGGAATCGTAAACTTAGCATTTCTAAAATAAGGGCTGCAGTAGAAAAGCACAATATTACATTATGTGCTTCACTAAAATGTGTTCAGATGAAACCAGTGCCACCAATTATATTTGTTGAGAAGTAGTGATATTTGCTTCACCTTGCATTTGAAGTACATGTAAAATCTGAGGATTAATCCAATTCATGAGGATCAGTTCAACTCTGTATGAAGTTGAAATGAAAATGTGAAAATATGAAAATGTCATTGTGACCGAGAGCTTGCATCTCTGGGAATGGACTGAGAAGAGAAGCAAAAGTGTCCCAGCTTGTGGGTGTGTATGTCTCAGTCCCTGAGCGTAAGGTGAGAGGGTTGTTGTGCTCTGTTTTATTGCGCTCCAGCCTGCAACTGAGCCAGACTTTTAATTGCAGTAGCGGCGGTGGGAGGGGTTGCTGGGGAGACTCGTCACCCTGCTGCCGTGAGCTGGGAGGCTGGGAGTCAGGGCAGGTCCTGATCCTCTCCCCGGGGGCCCTGAGGCCCAGCAAACTGTCACCTCTTCCTCCTGACGCTGCACACCTGAGGCTCCTGGCGCTACCACCACGCCCCCCTCCCACACACACATACACCTCCACCTCCTCCTCCTCCTCTTCCAGCCCAACACCCTCCACCCCTCCTTTCAGCCTCACACCCACCCGCCGGCCCTGCTGATATTATACAGCTCACAACGTCTGTCTATACGCGTCCGCTGATCAATAGGCTTGACTCGGAGCATATCGACGCTGGCATCGCTCTCATTGATCACATCCAGCCTCCATGGTTGGGTTTTCAAAGATAATTGGGCCCGGGAACCTGCCTCCTTATGAGTGACAGTGGGCTGAAATGATAATCAACTGGATCCAGTCCAAGTACAATCCCAGCAGGACTGGCTGGACTCGAGGCAGACGGCAGGGTTTCCTATTTTTAAAAGGATCTTTTAGTTAAGCTGTAGCCTCCAACAGCAGCTCAGTATTAATAAATACTGTATCTGTGGCTACTGGAAATACCACAATATGTTCAAAAACCACAAATGTGGCATTTTATGGTAAACTCCAAGTGAAGTGTTACTAAATATAAAACAATAACACTATATCTAAATCCCATGGCATTGATTAAATACTTAAGGCAGTAGCGCTACAACAATCAGAAACCAAAAATATCCTCCCCCTGGACACTCAGCCCCTTTTCAAATTGAGTGTCTGAGAGATGATGTAAAGCTTTAATAAAAGGCCAGGCTGCTGATATTGATATTCATTATTACGTGGCCTGAGCTAACCCCATTATGTTCCCATTAGGGCTAATAACATATACAGCTAACTCATTTGTTTCATTTAGCCGTTCACCATATACAAAATTAAATGACACTGGTCGGTGACAAAAGGAGACAGAGTGGTTGCACTTGATTCGTACACATTTTTAACTTGCCATTTTAAGAGAAAAGTGTCATCTGAATATGAAAGGAGATCTATGGAGGATAATGAGCATGCTAAATCAATATTTCATATGTGAAGAGTGAGATTTATAGTGTATTGTGTGCCAAGCAGTTCTTTTGTTTTTTTCTATTTTATTTTTTTTTCCTGACACGAATTCTTATCCGCTTTCCAGCAGGTAGCCACAACACAGGATCAGCAGCACCAGAATAGCTTTGCGAGGTAGTGATGTAGCTGGTGAATTGGGTGAACGACGGCGAGCCCAGGGCATAGGCCTACATATTCAGAGAGAAGAGGACTCAACCTGCTTTTGGAGGATGAAGGCTGCTAAAAATAAGCCAGAGGAGCAGAAATCACACAGACAGAGAGAGAGAAAGAGGAGGAGCTGCCATCAGCGGGCTGGGCTGGGTTTTGCCCCTCACTGATTTAAGCCAGAAAGCTCCTACATCTCCACTGCTGCCCCTTCTGCCCCTGCTACCCCTTCTCTGAGCCCAAACCCCCTGTGAGACGCTGTGCCCCTGTGCTCAGCCTGTCAGGCCAGCACACCAGCTCGCTACCGAGAGGCATTATGCTAATGGGAGGGCCTCCTTCCCTCTCTCCGCGGCCCTTCACCGCTCAGTGGATCGGCTTGCCTTAGGGCCCTGCTGCTTGTTTTGACAGAGCATCCCCTGATAGTTGGGATTAGTCCAGCTTGTTTGGCTAAACTAGGAGAGGGGGATCTTAGGCTACTTTGAGTTTTTGGAGCTCCGCTGGAGCCAGATGCCTCCTGCTTTTATCCCCACCAGGAGAGGGCCTGCACCCCCCAAGGCCTGCCTACAGCCATGGGCAGCCATAACCATCCAGGCAGTGTCAGGACCCACACACATACACACACACATACGCAGCATAGAAAAACACAATAACACTTGCACACACACTGCTCATACCATATCCAGAAGACAAAATATTCAACGCACATAAATAGTCATGCAAAAGAACCTTCAACCTACAACCATCACAAACCTCCTGTGATGCAACCCGGAGATACAGCGAAACTCACATCAGTTGGCTAGAATCAGCATGCACACGCTGAATATGAAAATGAAATATAAAATAGAAATTAAAACATTACACTGATTGTTTCACTCTTTTCAGTACTCCTGGCAAGATAGGGGATAAAACACCAGGGTCCCGACACTTCCCAGGGAAACCTTACATGAGGAAGTGCTGTTTTATGGCTACATTCCTGCTCTACATTAATGGAGGCGTCGGGCTGCTATCCCTTTGAGAGAGGCTTGAACCTCTCTATTAAAGTGGCTGACCTGTGGTCGGTGGTTCAAACAGCCGGTATGCACATTAACGTCACATTCCCGGCGTCAGCGTCTGAAGAAGGAGGAAAAGAGAATAAATAAGAAGAGGTGGAGTGATCTCCCTTTCAGCAGCCGTCCCCAACAGGAGGCCCACGCTATATTTTATTCACTAATGTCAGGTGGGTTCAGGCAGACTCAGGGTCGTCCTCAGACCGGCCTGCTCCCCGGTTTTCATCAAGGTCAGCGGATGAAAAATAGAGCTATCCCCCTTTTAGATCAACTACAAAACTCTGCTGCTGAGGCAAAATGCAATGGAAAGAAGATTTAAGAGGAGGAGAGAAGAAGAAAGGAAGAAAGGAGGGAAAAACGTGAGCAACAGAGAAATGATGATAGTGAAAGTGAAGGGGAAAAAATCATAAATGGCAAGAAAGGAGATGGAGGAAGAAAGCAAATTGGAAGCAGAATTGCAGTGGAAACAACAGGGAAAAGTAGAGAAGGAACAGGGAAGAGGGGAAAAAAAACAAGACAATTGGAGATGAATGAAGACAAGACAATCAATAACAAGAAAAAGGAGATGATGAAAGACTGGAAAGAGGGAGAAGAAAGTGGGAGAAAACGAAGAGAGAGGAGAGGAATCGGAGAGGAGAGCATGGTCTCAGGAGGGCCGGGTCACGGAGGCCCAGGGGTGATGTCAGCCTATTAAACTGATTTCACAGGTTCCCTTAACGAAGCCTCTGGCATGTTAAAGGGCAGGAAGCATCCTATTTCAGCCTTTCTTCCCCTCCCCTTTAAAGCCGAGCGAGTGTGGGACTTATCGACAGCTCCTGACAAACAGGCGTGAAGGAGGGCAGCTGCTGGGGCGCTCCTCTCAGGACCCAAAACACAAGGTGGTATTCAGCAGCGGACCTGCCGATGTTCAAACTCCAGCACAGCTCCATCTCATCGCTCTGCGCTGCCCTGACGGAAACCTGATCCTGAATGTCGAGCAGCAGGGTTCGGCTGATGGGGGGCTATTTCAGGATGATGTTTTTTTGGAAGAGAGCTGCTAATAGAAGCTAGATCAAGATTAAGATTTTTTTTTATGATTTTATGACAGCAGACATGCAGACAAATAATTAATAGTTATGAAAAGTTTGATATGGAATTTTATATCCGTCTTTGGTTTGTTCAGACTGTATTTCTTTCCAAACCATAAGACGTAACAGTCAGATATGGAGCTTCACACTGTATTTTCACACTAAATTTACTTGTTGTTAATATTATGTATGTAGTTTTTAACAATGTAAAGCAATTTCACTCCATATATTCATTTATAAAATGATAGTCTTGATTGATAACATTGTTAAATCTAAATTTTCTGTACCATATTCTCCAATTACCCTAATTGGTTAAAGTGTTATTTCAGATTACTTGAAGTGTAGTAATGCAAGGTTTTGATTACCATTACTGATTACTATTGCAGTCAGCTTGGATAAACAGCCTTGAGTAGCGCTTTGCAAAAAAGCTAAGTGATGCTCTGCTATGAATGAAGGTATTTAACCACTTAAAAAAATAAAATAAAATAAAAAATCATTGTCAATTTACGGGAGTGCTATATTGACAATATTTCTACTGTTTTCCTTGCTTTTACAGTGAACTAAAGCTGTTATATTGTTGACTCCACCAGACTCATTTGCATAAATACTCATTTTACATCACAGACCATAGGAGTTTAGACACATAACACAAAGTCACACAAGAAATTGATGTGTTCAATGTGTACTTAGAGACATATGGTAATAAAACTGCAGAAAACAACCAGTTGAATAACATTTACCTTACCCTCCCCTCTGGTGGCCATAATATATTTTATTAATAAACTCAGTTAAAGTCTTGTTTCTCCTGTTTCTGTGCTTTTGTGATTTTCATTCTAGGCTTTTTGATATTATTGATTATTATTGATATTTGACATTATATGATATACATTATTTTTCACATTGTGGGATAATAATGTGATGTAATGCACTACAATAGATGCCATTAAACTGGAAATACAAACAAACAAAAAAGCTCTGATCATGCTTTTGCAGAAACAAGGTGTACACCATAGAGAGACCTTAAGTAGATATAAAAAAAAAACGATTTTAGGGCAAAGAAAGCAACATTATTATTTTCAGGTTATTATACACTGATGAAAACAGAGACATCTGTATTATATTCTGTCTCTGCTGTAAGGAGAATCCTCTCATCCACATGGTTATTTTGTTATTCCACCATCAACCCCATCCTACTCCGATAAGTTGTTCCTATGGTATATATCTAAAATATCGCTTAAACATCACTTAACCATCACAATATTACTGAATATGAATTTGGATTGGATTATGCTCAAAAAAGTCATAACTATGGACTGTCATGAGCAAGATGCTTAAACAACTACTGTGTTATTAACAGGACAAGCTCCTGTGAACAGGGGTGCATCCTATTACACAAAATATCTACCGTTACCTTTAGCAATTAGCCTTAGCATTAGCACATTAGAAGCCACCGAAGATGCTCGGGGACCAACCCCAGATGGTTGTCTGCGGTCAGGGCTACCAACACCTACATGCCTGTTTTTAATGGCGGGACAAAAACCAGAGGACCTGGAGAAAACCCACATGACAGATAAACTCATCACAGAAAGGCTCCAGTTTGTTGTGTCAAGGTGTGAAAATATGTAAACAGACACATCAGAAAGTGGCAGAAATGACGTCATTGTAACTGTCTCCATCCATTATCTATTCAGAGTCTGAAGATGCTTCTACAGCTTCTACATGACCAGTCTGTGGTGATTTTCTGTTCCTTTAATACCTTTTTCACCTCACTGTCAAAGGAAAAATGTGCCAAGTCACCAGCTGTTTTGGAGTTGGTGACGTGTGTCATATGTGAGAAGAGATGCAGTCCATTGAGCTAGCTGTTCAACACAAAACTAGATGTTTCTTTGCCAAAAACTGCAACTTTCTTGACTTGTAAAATTATCTTTCAAATTTACAAACATCCAATGTGTAAATGTGGACACAATTAAAATGGAATAAAAAACAATCTTTGTCTTTCACCAATGACTACCATTCTTATTTTTTGGCACTCTATTACAACTTCTTATTCACCTACAAAATTGTACAAAAGTGAGATACATTTCCACATTTCTACAGGTTATTTCTGTGCAAAGCTGCTTAACCTCACATTATCTGTGCCAATAGTATTTCTAGCAGTCTTGAACACCTCATTAAAGGGATGACATCTTTTCCATCTTTGTCTGACATCACATCCTGCATGGTTTTCACTGCTCTACATACTGAGGGATCCACTAATCTATTTGTCACCAATGCATCCATGTATGATGCAAAGTAAAAAAAAAAATAGGAAAAAAATTTAAGAACTAGAAAAACACTCAGAGAATGCAAGCCTCTGCCAAGGCAGCTCAGTTCCCCACCATGCTGCTGTAACATATAATACCCTTGAAGTGGGTTACCTAGCAACTGAAAAACAATAGGGCCATGTTGACATGGTGTCAAATGTCATGTGTAGAAAGGGACATGGCAGCTGAGAGGTTATTCAACTGAAAATGCCATAAAAACAATCCTGGATCACCCCCAGGATCATTTATTCCTTGTCCCATTTTGAACATTTCCTGAAAATTTCATTAACTCCATCCATAACTTTTTGCGTTATGTTGCTAACAAACAGACAACAAACCCTGGTGAACACATAACCTCCTTGGTGGAGGTAACAATGAAAGAGAAAATACAGATATTTGAGATAAAATGTTAGGAATATAAGTAATAAGTTGCCAGAAAGATCAACAATTGAGTATTGTACACATACATGAAAATCTACTTATATTTGTCCTTTCTACCTCTGCCAGTGAATGGTATTCAGATACATGGAGGGAAGATGGTGCCATTTTCATGCTGATAAATATAATTATGTCATCAAATGTTTAGGTTTTAGAATTATATATTGATAGTATAAAATGAAGTTATCTAAATAAATACAATACCGGTGTATAGTCAGATGCATGTGTGTGTCCCTTCTCTCCCAAACATCTACACAATCTGCTGAATCGTCCTGTCTGTTATCTGCAGCTGGCACGCTGTTGCCTTGCTATCAGTCCCTGCAGCATATGTTACCAGGTGTTCTCTTCCTCCAAACGCAATCTTTCATCAAGGTAACCCAACTGCAGACAAATTAATTAGGAGAATATCAAGTCAACAGAGCTGGGCTCTGAAGTTGAAGGTGGCATATCAAAGCAAAAAGCCAGATTTCTTGGCTTCTGTCCCCTTCTTTACTTGTCTCCTTGTAAAATCTCTTCTTCCCCATTCGTCCCCATATGCCACAAGATGCAGATTTATTGTGATTAACGCAACGGTTGAATCCTGCTGTTTCTAAAAGCATTTCTCATTGTAAACATGAAAAGTAACACGATGAAAATGATGCCTCATAAAGGAATTTACAAACTCATATTACTCCAATCGACCAAAAATGCAGAAAGTAATGAAATATTTAAAAAATGATAGAGATAGTAAACATTTTCATAAGCACTTAGTTATTGCTCACAAGTAAACACAGCAAAAATAAAATATTGATCATTTGTGATATTAACCGTTTGTAAGACATGACTGCATTATTACTAAAGGTGTAGTGTTTGATAGTTTTTTTTGGCACATTTGGGCAAGAATTCCCTAATTACACTATATTGCATGTTAAATTTCCAGTTGAAAGAAGAATGAAGTAGATTTAATATTTTCTGACAGGTCAGAAATGATTGACATCTGTACAGAGCAGTGTTAAGGTTCAGTCTGGAAGTTTGGAAAAGTATCTTATTTTTTACATAATGGCCTGAAATCATCTGTATCATCAATCATCTTTTACTTATCTAATTTGTACCAGGAAGGAACAGCTACAGAAAAAAGATGTACTTGTTAAAATTCTATCTTTTTCATCTGATTTCAACTAATGCAAGTTTAAACAAAATGGAATTTATTTCCAGATTTTGTACGATTCTACCTTTCACATCGTGCTCCCTACTTGTTTCTTTAACATATGAGAACATAAAAAAAACACTAAAGTATGAGTGTGATTTACATTAGATCTAACTATATGGACACCTGCTTTTGATCATAATTCATGGATGAAGCTGCAATGCAAAGGGTTACATCACTACCCAATGTTAAAAAAAGTAAAAACTCTTATAGAGCTGTAGTGTCTGTGCTTTATTTTTTTATGTGTGCTGAGTCAATAGGATGCATCCAGATGCAGATCCAGATCACATATTCTTAAAAGTGTGAATGAACAGCAGGCTACAAGCGTCTTCATATGCACAGCAGGGATGTTCAGCCCGCCAGTATGTTTTGTGAGGTCAGAAATATTGCTGTGATTAAATTTTCACATGACCCAGTGTGGAAAAGACAGGGTTAGTTTGAGCTCTGTTGGCGTGCTAAATGAACCTGATTTCCAATTTGAGGAAGATATTGTATTTGGGGAGCTTTTTTGGAATGGACACGAGTTTGAAAACAAGTCTGAATTAAGTGATTTTTTTTTGAGATGATTTGGAAAAGCATTCAATGAAATTTGTCAAAAAAGCAAAAAAAAAAAGAAAATGCCATGATTGTATTTTTGATACATGCATAGTGGTTCTAGTGGTTCTATCTTGGAAAAGAGTGTCCAGTTATGTAGCTTTTAGTAGAAATGATAATATAGGGTAACTATTATAAGATAAATCACATTTATCTATAAGATTTATCATCACTTATTACAACACTATCCTCTACATTTTGCATTTTTCAGTAAAAACCAAGTATTTTCCTATATTTAATTTACTAAACTTGCAGATGTTAATAAAAACATGAAAGTACATTGAGAGGTTATTATATCAAAACACAGAAAACTGAGGCAAAAGTGACATTTACAGCAAAATACACCATTAACTTAACATAACAAGTGTGTTTTTGTCAAATTACATGGGATTTATTATTTAAACACTGCTGCAGAACATAACAGTGTTTCCACATTCACGATGGAGCCTCTGAACGTCCAAGTGGGTCATATCTGATGAGGATGAAAAGTTGAGAAACTGCATTTTACCTTATTTATTTACATGTATTGATAGGATTAGTGGTTCAAAGGTTATTAAACATTTTTTGTCAGTATAGATGCTTTTGGTCATGTCAGCTGTTTAGGTCTTTGAGGGTTAAGGGACAAAAAAAAAAACAAACAAAAAAAACCCACACATAAGTCAGTATCTGTGGTTACATGATATTAACCCATAAACACCTAGAACTATTTTTGTGGTGAGTTCCAAATGAATTTCTCTCAACATTTAACCATTACCAAGTGATTTTTTATTCATTATCATAGTACCTTTTGAATTTTTTCAATTAAAATCAGGGATTTTCATATATTTAATTTACTGACCATGTAGGTGTTAATAAAAGTTCAGACTAAATTTAAGTCATTAAATCAAAAGAACAGGAAAAACAAGCTTCAACAACCACTCTCATTTATCAAACTATACAAGTTATATTGGTGAATCAATGTAACAGAAGACAATGGTGTTTACCTGAATTATTTCACTGTATTGGTAGCATTAGTGGTTCAAAAGGTCTAAAACATTTTAGATCAGTAGATGCTCTTAGGTCTTTAAGGGTTAAGACAGACTAAGGTAATTCTGATTTGAAATTCAACTAAACTAAAGATACATAATAGTGTGTGTTTTCATACACTTTAAGAATTGAATCATAATATACGTTTTTTGATACATGCATAGTGGTTCAGCCTGCTGAGAGGCTCCCAAGCTCCTGCAAATGCAACAGAATAAGGAAAAGAATGTTTGGTGGATTCCACTTTGTTCATTCTTTCAAATAATTGCCTGAGCAACTTGTTATTTGCAGCCTTTGGAAGCATTCAACAATCCTTAAATCTTTTCAGGTCTTGAACAAAAAGTTTTATCAGCCACAGACCAAGTTTGTTTTGCTTCTGTCCCTCTATAGGAAACTCATCACCTCATATTACCCTCACCTGGGTCCAACAAACCAGGAAGAATGAAGTGTTTATGTGGTTTTCAGGTGCTGGTGTTTGAAGCATTTTTGTTCTGACTGCGCAATTATTTGCAATTATTGGTGGAATGTGAGTTGCTTATGTGGGACTTAGTCATAGTTTGCTATAGTGTTATAGCAATAAAGATGTAAAAGGTCAAACACAGCCTTTTCACTTACATTTTTTCTTCTCATAATAAAAGGCTGCCACTTTCAGATAAGATAAATGCAGCTAAAAAAAATTAAATGAGCAAAACTGTTTTTCTATTCTTCTCATGGTGTACATACATCTTCATATGCATTAGAAAACTCATCACCATTCACACACAAACACACCTCAGGACGACTGGCTCTGTGCACTCATTCCTAGTCTTTTCACTGTTCAGCTCTTAGCTAAATGGATCTCAGCGCCATCCCACAGACACCAGTGACCTTCAGTCATTTAGCAG
This sequence comes from Apogon talboti, assembly GCA_037367365.1. Classification (NCBI taxonomy): domain Eukaryota; kingdom Metazoa; phylum Chordata; class Actinopteri; order Kurtiformes; family Apogonidae; genus Apogon; species Apogon talboti. The sequence continues at coordinate 8,130,050 of JAPQRQ010000028.1, forward strand.
GCAGTATGATAGGGACATGATATCAACACCTGAACAAAGCGCAGCGTAAAGCACCACATCAAGCTCCTGTTTATTCATAGCGCAGTTGGCTGGGTCTGTCATCTAGAGGTCAGTCATTTGAATATTCCCCTATTACGGGCGACCGCCGTCCCTTTGCCTTCCAGTTAAAACAGCCCCACATCAGCCACTTCAAAAGATCCCGGCTTCAAACATCGCGTTTCCAATATGACAAACGTACTTCACAGCAACAGCTCTGACAAAATATGCAGCAGCTGCCTAACGTAAAGGATGAAACGTGTAAAAATCAAGACTGTGCTGCGCTCATGTCAAAGAGGAGACATAGAGAGGCAGGGAACAAGAGAGTGAGGCAAGAGGAAAGAAAGGCAAGAAGAGACAGACAGAAAAGACAGGAGACGGAAGAGAAAAGCCCAAACAGGCTTTGTTTTAATTACTGGCGCAGGAAAGGCGGGGAAAAGCTGAGATTTTTGCTCGTTAGAGTATCGCTTTGGATCAAACGCTATATTTACATATCAGATTAAACTGCTCCCACAAACGGTGAGATCTGAGCTGTGAAGGCACGGCTAACGAGAGGAAGCCATCTTCCCGCTCACATGTGGTGGTGGTGGTGGTTGGTGGGGGGGTAACACTGGCAAAACAACTCATCTATACTTATTAGAAAGAGCAGCGTACAAAGACGTGATGAAGGCAGAACCCGAAGCAGAAGAGCTAGTTAGAGCAACATAAACCGAACAAGTGAGAGAATAAACAACCATCGCACATCACATCACGAGGCGACCGGTTTGGGAGAAATTGAAAGACAGACTGGATTCAAACCTCCAACATTTTGCGGCTGCACACCGAAGCAGCCAATTAGAGGCCCTGGCAGGTCAAAGTGCATTATGGGAGGTGGTAGGAGTTTAGTAGTAGCACAAATACACTGTCAGAAACAACTCCTCTGTCTTTCATTTTGCCTTTCCTCTGCGGCCTTTCTTCTCCCCTTCTGTGGAGAGAGAAGAGCTAGCTTTGTGGCTCAAGGGATCCAAAATGACTGGCCATCATTATTCCCTCTCAGATGCCAGTCCTCCCTGCACACACCACCCTACCACCACCACAACCACCAAGCTCCAAACATGACCACTACCACCACCCCCCTATCCCATCCCACCCTCTGCACAGGGAGCAACATAGGCTACAAGAGGCTGAGGCTGCAGAGGAGTCTCTTTACTGTGTGGAATAGAGACTTCTGAGAGTGAAAACTCCATTACCACACAGCCACCGCTTCTCTCAGCCATCAAATGAGTGAGAAAGGACAAACACAGGCAGTGACAAACAGTGATGACTGATTACAGGACTGTGTATGTGTGTGCTTGTGTATCAGTCAACCAAGCAACCACTTACAAGGCCGCCTCCAAGAGGGGAAATGCATGGCGTGAGCAGATTCAGCATCTATTGGAATAACAATGGAAGTGATTGGAGCTAACAACCCGAATCACTAGGCACAGGGATTTGAAACATATGTCATGTTGTTGCGCATCAGTGATAAAAACTAATAACAGTATTCCCTGACTGCACTGTATGAGTGAGAGTCAGACACAAAGCCTGAGCAGA
>JAPQRQ010000028.1:8131691-8143418 GCA_037367365.1 Apogon talboti
GCCCACCCCCCATCCCATCCTGCAATGTCAGATATATCAGCAATGCTAATGCCCAGGCAGCATCCTGCACTGCTTGCACTCACCCACTGAAAAGACATCCATTTAGGCTTTAAAAGACACACATAAACAAAAAAGGAAGGAGGAGATGAAAAGAAGGGGAAAAATGAAAGAAAAGGCAAGAAGGAGAGAGGAAGAAAGAATGAAGGGAGGCCGCAGAGAGGGAGGGAGGGGCAAAAGAGGAAGTCAATTACATATTCTGAACCTGGCCGATGTAGTCCTCTGGGATCTGCCTCCGCACCTCAGGATCTGTAAATAATTGACAGATAATATTAATTGGCTTTGGATTAGTGAGCAAGCTCAGTATCACACATTAATATTTGATCAGAGGATGATAGGGACCCTGGCAGGGGATCCGAAGGGGCAGCTGAGGCTGTTTTGTTGATTAGGCCAGAGAAGGGAGGAGACGGAGGCAAGTGGTAGCAGCAACAACAGCAGCAGAACTAGACACACACACACAGATGGAAACACACAGCCAGTCGTGGTTTGATGCTCCCGTTAGCTCCGGGCTGCTAAACCTCCTACTGCCAGCAAACTGCCTGCTCCTTGTTCCACCACAAAGAATGAGCAAAGAAATAGAAGAGAGGGGTGGGGGGGACTTCCGGAGTTGCTCTGATTGCTTTTTTTATTGGGGTGTGTGAGTGTGGTCTGGTCGTCAGCCAAGAGTTTTATGATGTTTTCACCTAAATGTTGGTTCAAAATGCTTTTATTTCATTATTTTAGAATTGTAGAGGAGAATTTTAATGCCCCGAGACAATATATTCAAGAACATCAGCTTAAGTTTTAATACAAGTTAGGAGAGTCAAGATAGCGGTACGCTTATGAGTGGTTTGATATTGCTGATCTACAGCAAATACTTCAGATCCTTCTGTTGGATAATTACAGCACTGAATAATATGCTTCAGCTGCAACAAGTTCATTCAGCTTCCCATTTCTTAAACAACCATCAGTTTGATAGAGCATAAAGATTGGACTGTGGACCAGAGTGATGAAGTAATTACCCATAATGCCTAGTGTCTACAGTACAAGCCTGTGGGGGCAGTGTTATGATCTGGGGTTCGTTCAGTTGGTCAGGTCTAGGTTCACAATGTTACATGTCCATAAAATGATGGAAATAAATGTTGTGACATTACATAAGCTTACTGAAGAATGCATGTTATAATAAAAGCTAGAGGTCAGGGGTGTCAAACTCATTTAAGTTTAGGGGCCACATTCAACCCAATATGATCTGAAGTGGACCGGACCAGTAAAATGATAATCTAGTAATAATATATAAATAATGTGAACTCCAAACTTTTCTCTAGTTTTAGACTGATAAAAGTAAAATTGCCTTATGAAAATGTTTACAAACTATTCTTTAAAAAATGGTAGTAACATGAACAACTATGAACAAACTGAAATGTATTAATTAAAAATAAGTGCAGTTTTAACAATATTATGCCTCAGCTTCTCATTTGCACATGTGTATTACAACTGACAGATCACAGTAGATCTACAAATGTACAAAAGATTTAGTAACAGGCATAATATTGTTAAAATTGGACTTACTTCTCTCAAGACATTTCAGGTTGTTCGTACTTGTTCAGCTTCTTCACATTTTTTGTTAAAGGATGGTTTGTAAATGTAAACATTTTCATGTCATTTTATTGTTTATACTTAAACAAAAAGAAAAATTTGGAGCTGTCGTCATTTAGAGTTTATTATGATAGTATTTTACTGGTCCAATCCATTTTAGATCATATTAGTCTGTATGTGGAACCTGAACTAAAATGATCTTCAGTGTAATTTTTGCATTTCACAAATTCATCCTGCAGGCTAGATTGGATCCGTTAATGTGCTGGTTTTGGCCTGAGGGCCATATGTTTGACACCCATGCTATAGGTAGTTCAACAAAACATTAGAATACGGAGCTTTTTTCATATTTATATCCTCATTTTCTATTTTATTTGTTTAATCTGTGGTCCTGCTCCCCTCCTGCCTCCACCATCATCGCTCATTTGTCCATATAGCTGTGATAGTGTTTATTATATCGTTATATAGATTATAGAAGTTTCTATTATTTGTACTAGCAGTTGTAGAAGTAGTACATCCACTGCTAAAACTTGTATTTGTAGTAGTAGTATTAACAATTATGGACATTAGTTGTAGTTACTGGTAATTATACTAACACCAGCGGTTCTACTTTTTAATAGTTGTAGTTCAGTTGATATTATATGTAAAGTTAACTCATCAAATCATGGAATATAACAGAATTTAAAGATGGAATATTACATTCAATTTCACACTCTGTTTTGTGACTCATTTCAGTCTTTTTTGTGGACTAATGAAACTCTTTCCCACAAAAACATAAAAAAATATCACACTGTTGAAATGTTTTGAAGCTTTTACAGACTGCTCAGTTGTGCCCTGGAGCTACACACCGTCCTCTACCTGTGATGTACACACTCATGCAAAGCCTCTATTTCAGTAAAATAATAAAAATATCGATAAATAAATAGAAAAATGAGGAGCGAAACTTGAAGGTGCACAGTCTTTCCTGCAACAGCAGCAGCAGTGATACACAGAGAGGAAAAACAAACAAGACAGATTTACGCAGCAAAACAAGCTGGCAGACATACACGCACAATTAAACTCATGGAGGCTAATTAAAGTGTTACTGGAAGCACGCAGCTAGAGTGTGACAACATAATGAAAGATTGAAGAGGGGAGGAGAGACACGGGACCCCCCCCCCCATTCTCCTCCACCACTACCACCCCAGCACCCCTCCTTCCATTCTGTCTGAAAACAATGCCACCTCTCCCTTTCTCCATTCGCCTCCTCTCTCTCATCTACCATATGCTGCCATTTGTTTAGTCAAATCCCCTTTAAGCAGCACAGATCTATGGCTCTGAGGCAACGCTTTGCTACAACTTGGATCATTCTCCACAGACACATCGGCAGCTCATATCCCTCATGGCCTGTGTCACTCGGCCAGCTAGAAGAGTCTCCGGGGAGCACCTTTTTATTGCTTTTCCACATCATTTGTCTGGCGATTACAGCTAGCCTCCCCTGAACCCAGGGAATAATCACAATATTTCAATTTAAAGATAGCAGGGTAGAGAGAGCAAGAGGGCCTATAGTTTGGCTTGGAGATTGTTGGTGCACCATGCTGTGAAGAGGGCACTGATAGGACAGGTTATAGATTATGTCCTGACACAAATGACTGCTTAACATCAAGAGGAGAGGATCACGGTCAAATTGGATGCACCTTTTTTCCTGCAAATATAATATAAAAATGTTCACATCTACAAACTATCCTTTAAAAAATATGAATAACATGAACAATCTGAAATGTCTTAAGAAATATAAGTGCTATTTTATATTACACCTCAGTTTATCATTTAGCCATGTACGTTACAACCTACAGATCACAGCGGATCTACAAATACACAAAACATTTAGTAACGGCCAGAATATAGTGATAATTACACACATTTTTCTTCAGACTTTTCAGGTTTTACATGGTTGTTCATGAAAAGATAGTTTGTAAATGTAAACATTTTTAAGTAATTTTATTCTTTTTACACAAAAACAAAGACAAAAATTTAGAGCTGTCATTATTTATAGGTTAGTATTTTACTGGTCAGACCCACTTTAGATCATACTGTTCTGAACTAAAATGGTTTTGACACCCATGACTGTTAATATCTTCAGTGTAATTTTTGTATTTACAAATTCATCTCATGGGCCAGATTGGTGGCCTGTTTTGGCCCATAGGCCATATGTTTGACACCCCTGTCATAGAAGCTTAATGTATCTGTTATTATGGATTATATTAAAGTCATTAATGACATTTTCATCTGTGGCTGATCTAGATTTACCCATACTAACTGGATATAATTGCAGTTTAGCCATTTGGCTAAATGGTTTTATATAAGACTAAAAATATTGTATGATGATCCTGATAATACTACTAAAGTGTAATTTAGTATCAAAAAGCAAATATACAAATTACTATCAAACAATATCTTGCAAAAAAAGTCTTCCAAAGTCTTGATGTCAGGTAAAGAAACAACCTTCATTCCAAACTACCAAATTTCACTTCACATGTTTTGTTGAAAAAACTTCTGCTGATAAATAACATGCAGTTACATGAATGAAAAGTTATTTATTTTGAATAACACACTTTCTTGCAATGTCAGATTTTTGCTAAAGTAAGTTGGTTATGGTCAGTTTTGCAAGGTGAAACGGTACAATCCAAACTCATGCAGATCTGCTCCTTTAAAAGTATGTCAAAGGAACAGACACTTAATTTTCCCTCATTTTTTGCAGGTGATGCACAAAAAAGATCTAATATCCTGTTCTACCAGAAATGCATGGTATATGAAAAGACAAAATGCTGTTGAAACTCAACATTAAGTCTTAAGTTGACGCTATCGAATATGAAGTATTTCTCACAGTATACAAAAACACGGCTTCCTCTCAACCTGCATGATTCTGAAGAAGAAGGTTGTCTCCACAGGTGAGATTGAGTGGTTATGTAACACAGCTACAACTGATGCTCGAGTACAAAAACACTATATTATAGAATATTACTGTCATTTATCTGCCATATTAATAAAAGGCAAGGATGTACTGAAAGTGATGGGGTCATTTTATGCAAAAGCAATAACTAATCCGGGATTTAGACCAGTGAGGTGGCTTACAGCTGAAAAAACCTTTAAAACACAAACACAGCAGACTGATGCATTTCAGATTTAATCAGAACGGGAGATGTATGTATCCCCATCACTGTACACTTCAAACAGACAGGGCATGATGTCAGTGCTTTACAATACACTGGAGTTGAAAAGGTTGAGGAACATCTCAGAGCATATCATGATGAAAAGCTCCTCCAGAGGGAAACAGTAAGGATCGAACTCCTCAATACTAATGGCCTGAATGAAGAATTGGATATTAGACAATTTCTGTGATTGTAGAATAATTACTCCCACATGGTCTTATTCTGAATTTTTGTATTTTTTTAATTAATTTTGTTATTGATGGTGATGATTATTATGCTAATGTCCCGTTTCCCATCAAAATTAGACTTATTCTGTCTATAAAACTATTTGCCTAATGAAGATCCAAAGAAATGAAGCAGGAAGATTCAGGCCAAAATGAAGTTCAAGTTCTACCAACATTCATAACCAATAAAACAATGACGAATAACATTATCATTTAGGCGCCAGGGTGTTTTTTTCAAAACATATTCATTTTTAATGTCAAGGTTTCAAACAGCTGTAGCTTGGAAGTGGAAAGAGATAAAGGCATACTGTAAAGGACAATAATTAAACAAACAAACAAAAATATTGGGTATGACCCAAAGTTTATGATGGGAGCAAATTGACTCATCTAATTTGCATATTGTGACATCACATGGTGGCAGCCATACTGGATTTCGTAACTTTTATTAAAATTGAACTTTGAACACACTGAATTTACATGGAAGTTTTTCTTTTTTTGTTTTTTGTCATCATATCCTTAAAAAAAATAAACTTAAACATTAGTAGAAACTAAAATGTTAAACTTAAACTTAATTAACTTTACTTGCTGAACCAGCTCTGGACCATGCCTTTAAATTGGATTTTCTTCTTCACTTTGAAGATTTGCCAATTCTATCTGGAGCTGGTCTGTTTCATTCAGTTATGTTGTTTGTTATATTGTGACTTTGGCACTCAAAGGGTTAATCATTAAATCCTAATAACACCAGTGATAAAACACTGCTTCACACTGTTTGTCCTGCATTTTGGCCTTTAAAATATGCAACCGAATTGAAGCAACACAAATTCACAGTAAAGTGGATGTCTTGGGTCAGGAAAGATTACTTGCACCCATGAATGTAATTTCGGAGGGGGCGGGGGGCACAGGGGACATGTCCCTTGCACTTTTTCAAAAGGACCCCTGCAGTTTTTAACAGCAAAAAACAATGTTACACTACGGACACGTTGCCACATGACTCCGCCTCCGACTGGAAGGCAAAAAGACTCTGCTCTGGCATGCTGCATTGGTTTTAGTTCTGAAGTTGTCAAACGACCACACTAAATTTAAATACAGCCCTGACATATTAACAATAAAAAAAATCTATCAATATGGTTAACACTTGTAACACTGTAGGATGCGCTAACAGACAAAAGAAGGACAGCAATGTTAAATTTCACAGGGATACCCTAAAACGAATGACACCAATGAGGATGGACAGTAGTGGTCTGGTACGTGTACGCCGAATAATGAATGACGGTAGTTGTTCTGATAAGTAAAATAACCTCTCCCTCCGGTTTACACTTCTGTCATTCGGTATACATATACATTACCTACCAGAATGACTACTGTCATTCGTTATTCATGTCATTCGTTTTAGGGTATCCCAAGTTCACAGGTTTCCAGCTGATGAAAAATGGCCAAAGCTGTGGTTAACACCCATGTGAATGTGAACACACACTGGTCAAGCATTCATTGCAGTGGTACATTATCTGTCCCACATGCCCTGATATTATATTTAATCCATCCATCTTCTGAACCTGCTTCATTGTCACTACGGTCACGGGGGTCACTGGAGCCTATCCCAGCTACTTAAGGGCGAAGGCGGGGTACACCCTGGACGAGTCACCAGTTCATCTCAGGGCTGACACAGAGACAAACAACACTCTCACATTCACACCTATGGGCCATTTTAGATTAACCAATCAACCTATCTTTGGATGGTGGGAGGAAGCCGGAATACCCGTAGAAAACCCATGCAGACACGGGGAGAACATGCAAACGGCAAGGCAACGGAAAGGCCCCACCAACTGGTGTTGGGATTGAACCCAGAACCTTCTTGCTGTGAGGCACGAGTGCTACCCACTGCACCACCGTGTCGCCCAAGTTTATATTTAATGCCAAAGAGATTTTTATTTATTCTTTTCATGTATTATTTGTGTGTTGAAAGGCAGCAACTGGTTAAAAAACACCAACAATTAAAGTTTTAGGGAAAAATACAATAAAACCTCAGATTACAAATGTGATTTTATACATCCATACTCATGAATTGAAACTGAGTGTTTTCCTCAGACTATAACTGTACCAAAACTGGTGATTGTTGCACCCACTGTTCATGTCATGTATCAATATATTTTTGTCAGGTGACAGATAGTAGAGATGAGGAAGGAGATACAGGAGGAGAGGCTGGAGGAGATGGAGAAGAGGCTGGAGGAGGTAGAGCAGGAGAAGCTGGAGGAGATAGAGGTGGAGAGGCTGGAGTCTCACAGGTGAAGTTAAAAGAATAAACAATGTTAGTCATGAGATTGAGCATTGTGACAAATGTCAGGGTGGTGATAATCTGTATTACAATGGTTCACCCATGTGGCTTTGAAATCAGTACTGATTTGTGTACTAAAAGGTCTGTGTAAATGGCTTTGCAACTGCATGAAGCAGAAATGCCTGAACAGTGTGGCAGTTTGTAGGGGGTTGATGCCTTGGACAGGAAAAAACTCTGCCAGGAATTTATCGCTGCCAGTGATCGAAGACAACATGTCTTTGGGAGCTTTGGATGAGTTGATTATGTTGACCCTTCTGTGGTCTTTGGGTCAAATTGACCCTTGTTCACTTTTCATTTATATCAAGAATATTATTTTCTTCCATATAATTGCCAAAAAAGGACAGGTGGTTCTCTGTTACACTCACTTCAAATAAAATTGATGATCACTACTTGCATTGAATTATGGATATTTTATTCAATTTCTCCCCTCCTGTGATATTCCATGGTCAGTTTGACCTGCCCACCACTGGGTAGTGCTATAGGACAAAAGTGACATTATTCTAACTTCTAGTACTAATTAAAAAATATATATAAATAAGGTATATTTATGTAAATGATGTCTGTTTACCATATGTTCCATAAATAAGTGTAAAATTGGTGGTATTGAGTTGGAGTGAAGTTAACTAACAAGGTGAAACACAGAATTGGGTGATAATTTTTTGCTACATGCTTTACAACCAGGCAAACCACAAGGGGAACAGTAAACTTAAAAGTAATGATAGAAAACTAGGAGAACTACTAGAAAACACAGAGAAATTAAAGAGTTTGAGTTTTATTAAAAAGACTGTATATCAGGGCACTGTTCAAGCAGTCCTGCCCCCCCACACAGATACACCAGTACTCAAGCCACATGTCCCCCTGCCTCTGAAATTAAAATTTCATCTCTGCTTGAGTCTTCTTTAAAGACCTTACCAGGTAAAGCTGTGGGAGTCCATGGAATGCATTGAATGCAATTTTACTGCAAACTAAACAAATTAGGACTGAACAATCATCAGTGTTAACCATTAAACACCTAGTAACCTAGTAGTAACTTTAAAATTTTCAACATTTCCAAAGTGATTTATCACCATCTATGACAATAGTATCCTGTTCATTTTGCATTTTAAGTGAAAACCAGATATTTTCCTTTATTTAAGTTACTGTTTGTGAAAATGTTCATAAAAACTCAACATAAATACAAAAATTATTATATAAAAACAGAGAAAATAGAAGGAAAAGTGACATGTCCACTAAAATATATCATTAACTGAACATAAAACACGTCTCTTCAACCACTGTCAAGTGTCAAACTGCGTGGGTTTTACTGGTGAATCAGTGTTGCTGAAGATGACTGTGTTTTCATGTTCACTAAGGAGCCTCTGAACGTCCAAATGGGTCATATCTGATTACGATAAAAAGATGACCAACTGCATTTTACCTGAATTATTCAAATGTATTGATAGGATTAGTGGATCAGAAGTTACTAATCATTTTATATCAGTAGCTGCTTTTTGTCACTGGAGGCTATTTAGGTCTTTAAGGGTTAAAGTCTTGAGACCACTGAGAACAGTTTTTGTTATCTCACATTAACAAGACTGAGTCTGAGATTAATGGTAATTAAAAATACTAAGCAACAATGCTGATGCTGTGCAGGTTATTATTATCTGTAATCCATGGATAAAACACTACTAAACCACTATGGTGTCCAACCCCAAAGACGTTTTCCAGTTTATTCCATGATTTGCAGTTGTAGTTTGTGAAGTTGGACACAGTGCCATCACTCAGCCTCCATGTCAAATCCACCAGTGGTCTTGTGGACTTGTGGTTCTGTAGCTAAAAATTCCTTATGGCCGCAAAAAAAGCCATTTTAACCCACAGACCACAATGATAGAAGGGAAATCTCCAAAACTGATGAAAGGTCACCTACTAACTCTTTTTATAAGCTGTTTTTATAACATGGAGGTTTCTTAACCTTCTGAACTCTCAGAGAAGAGATTTTTGAATGTATAATGATACAGTAGAATAACATAATGTGCTGCTCACTTTTAATACCCATTGGCCAAATATTATGTAAGATTCTGGTGAAAGACCGTATAGGTGACCTACTTTGAACAGGCTTCTGCTCCATGTCAAGATGCATCCACAATATATATTTGGTGCAGCTATTTCAATGCATTCTTCAGATAATGCAATTACATTGTTGAATGGACAGAAGGACAGACAGATGACAAAACAAGTACAATGCCCCTTCGGCCCGAAGTTGGCCAAGGGGTAAAAATGGATTGGACTGGAGTGGAGTGGGAAGTGTGGGTGGGGTCAGTAGGTGAAACATTAGTCCATGTGTCAAGTGGGCTGTGTAACACAGGAGTTACATGGAAGCAAAGTCAGAAGACAGAAAACGCTTTTGGCTTATGTACTTTCAATTTGGAAGAACTAACTTTGAGTCCGACGTCCTGTTCTGATAATCCAGGTGCATTAATAAATCTCCCACTGGATTCTCAAGTGACTTCCTGCTTCCTGTCACTTTCTGGACAGCAGTTGAATTGCCAATATGGCAGAGTACCTGTGAGACATTCAGGATGACAGGAGTCAGAAGAATTCAAAAGGCTCAGGATATGGGTGAGATATAGTGAAATACAAGAACAGTCACATAAATTGGACATACTTAAGTAAAGGAGTATATGTACAGTACTGTAGAAAAGTCTCAGGTCACTTCAAGCTTTGTTGATTTTCAAGGGTTGACATGATCATACATATTTAATTCTCATTCTATTTTCCACAGATACCAGATACCTCCAAATACAGAGACAGTTATCCAACAATCATCAGCATATTAAAAACAATATATCAACCAAGGTACAGTACACTACCTCACACATACATACATTAACCACCAGGTACTCTACCACTTTTACCACTGTTTTACTGCACTCTAAGGCCTAAACACCTTTACGGATCACAGTTCCATACCAAATGTCTCCAGCTCCATCATTACATTTTAACATTTTTAGCACTTTTTATATGTTGATTTTATATATTGTATGTCTTCTTGCTTGTGTGCTCTCATTGCATGTACAGATGGAGTGCATGCCCATTTTGTTGCATTACTAAATGCAATGACAATGATTCAAAAGGGTTAGACATGTTAAGTGCAAAGGGAGGTCACACTAAATACTACCTCTTTGGTTTATACAAACTGTTTTTTCTCTGAAACTTTGGTTTTTCCTGCTGTACATACTTCACTTATAGCAGATTGGATCATAATACAGAGACTGAGAAATGCATATACGTATGTGGTCATTAGAACTGTACTAAAGCATCAAACCTAATGTTGGACTTTTGCACTGTACAGCACATCAAATTTATCGTATATTAGTTCCACTACAACAAGCTGCACTGCAGGTTTTGTTGTGCAGAATTAAAATCACAACAAATACCCAGTGAAAACCAGTGTTGGTATAATTTCCATTCCCTGCACCGAACACGTTCCGTTTCTAAATGGTAACTCTTCGTCAGAGTGGAGTCTGATCTATCTGTTGACGAGCTATAATCTACATCATTGGATTTAAGAGAAAAATAACTGAACACAAAGAGATGAAAAGCAGACATGAATAAGGCCAATCCGTCTCAGAGAGGATTGCTCGAGTCTTGTGCATGGACCCTGTAATCCCGTTGCTCCATTTCATGGAGTTTTACCCAGAGAAGCTTATCCCCAGCATCTAACCCCTCACATACTCCACTCGGAGAGATGGGAACCAGAGTGACGGAAAGCAAGGGGACTGATGAGAAAGTATTTGGGAAGGGCTGCTGAATGTCTAATTAAATCTCTAAAGGAAAACATCAAATTGGCTTTGCTACAGAGAGAGATCCATTTGTCAGCTCACATTACATTTGCTATAATACAGTACAAATGAATTATTATTTAACTGTCTGTGGACATCTTTGTTTGCTTGAGTGATGTTGGAACTGACCAAAAAGCGTGTTTATTCACAAAGCGTCTTTTAACCATGAGAGCTTTACATTCATGAAAATGAACAGAACAGCTTAGCATTTTGTACGGGTCAATGCAGTTGCTTTTTCAGCAAACTGGTTGAGAAAAATATGACCATATCAAAGTGACCAGTGACCAAAACCATCTACAGATCCAAAATGCATAATAACTTCTGAACCACAATGTTACGTGCCCTATTGGGGACCCACATGCAGGACACAGAACACAGAAGTTGGATATGGTAAAAAAGGATTTATTGGAGGGGAAAAGTCTTTGTAGGTTGATTGCAGTGAATACTGGAACAATACGGGACCGGGACTTGGAGGCGGGATGACCAGGGAAACCAGGTGGTAACGGGTGATGTAGACCAGACCTCGAGGA
>JAPQRQ010000028.1:8237129-8255020 GCA_037367365.1 Apogon talboti
GGGGGTGGGTGGGGGGGTTAGGAGTGCTGCATAAGGCCCTTTGCAGGGGTTTTTAGATGGGCCCTCTTAGAAGTACGGTGTAAAATTAATGCAGAGGTCTTGGAGAGTAAATATTGAATAAGTGCAGCTCAATGGAGTTGAAAATCAAAAGCACCTCCTCGGGAGCTGTTGGCCTCCGAAAACCGTGTGCTGGTTTGCTGACCTCTGCATTAGCATTATTTTAACGGAGGAGATAGGAGGTATGTTGGGAGAGCAGAGCAGTGGGGTGAGAGGGGGGCATGCAGCAAACATTAAGAGAAAGGAGCAAAGTCTGCAAGGCCGGGGTCCTTCTTCTCTGCCATGCACTCACAAAAAACAGGATGAGGAAGAAGAGGAGGAGGAGGAGGAGGAGGAGGGGTTACTAGCGGCCAGCAGCCATCAGGATTGCCAAGGCCTGAGGCCCTGATGAGCAGACTCACTGAGTAAAACCTTGACTCAGTGCACTAACACAGCCCACACTCTGGATGGGAGACCTGACCCAAGACAGATTTTTGGCACAGTGCTGGGTTTAGCCGAAGAGAGCTTGGCCAACTTTTAACCCTGGACACACAGCTTTTAACTTTGGATACTAGGCTGTTAAGGATCTCAAAGAGCATGCTGTTCCTGCTCTCATTTCACAACGTCTGTCATGATCGATTACAAAACAAGTGCTAAACCGTGTACGTCCAGGAGGCATATTCTGCCTCCAAATGATCACAGTGATTTCTAGGTTTTAAGGTTTCCACTTCTCTGTGTTGTGGTTGCAGTTGGTACATAATAAGTGAATTTTTAAATTCAGATGTTGTTCTTTTGTTTTCAGTGGTGTTTCTGTGATTGCTCCTTTGCAGAATTCAGGTTTAGATACTTTGAAACTACTTTTACAAAGTTGCCGCTAAAGAAAGTAGGTAGATTAGATAACATTTTATTTACCCCCAGAGAATACTTTAAAGTGTTACAACAACAGTAAAACAAGTAGATTATAATGGAAAAGAAACACATACAGTAATAATATTCCTAATTTTCACCTACATAATAAAAAAGCATTAACACAGTACATAATATATAATTTATATTTGTGGGCTTCCATAAAGCACATCTGTACAAACCTATTGAATTGTAAAAAAAGGTTGAATTAAGTGAAGACAAATATGAAGGTGTGATAAAAGTGTGAGTGGTGGTCGGTGGTATCACACATATATACAGTATTCTTTATAATTCTATAGAAATCTAATAACATTCCACAATTACCATTCAGCAAAATGGAATTCTAGTGTTCTGAATGGAAACAAAAATTGCATCTCAAATTGAGTACTTCTGTTGGTACACTGTATACAGACTACAGGTGTTTGAGGAGCATGTAAAGTGTTTTTTTAAATAAGCGTGACTTTGTGCATAGTGGTATTTGCTGCCACTACTTCAATTACATCGTCCAAACATTTTCTTGTGACTCTTCTTGCACTATTCAGCCAAGGTAATCGCATATTGATAATTACAGTGTGCAGAATTTTGCCATAACTGACACTGTGAATGCACTTACACGCTCAAAACAGTAAATATAAAAATACAGAAAAGCAAAATTTGAGACACAGTGAAGAATTCTACTCAGTTATCTCACATCTCACATCGGCAACATTTTACATAACTGACACGACCACATGAATAAATAATTAAATAAATATTTCAGTATGTAATCTCTCTTTCTCTGCTGTTCCAAGGTTGCATGAAAATCAAATGACGCGTCACTTTTCTCATCATAATGAAATCGTATTGATATATAATATATAATAGCAATGGGAATCTCATCAAATCAAAAAGTATAACTGACAGCAGCAGTGTCAACCACAGTTCTGAAAAAGTGCATGTCAGTGTTGAAAAGTCTTGGTCAAAAGTTTTTGGAATGACACTAATAGATTCTTTGCTTAAATGTGATTTTTTTGTCAACGAAAGTCTTTGAAACCTATATAATACTTATACGAACCCCTCTAAGAACATCACAAATGATGTATGAATGACGTACTATTGCCTATTATGAATACCTTACATCCACCTTAATAAGGTACGTCCGTTCGTGTGAACGCTGTAAGGGGTCCCTAAAGAGAACGTAATGTGTTCTTGTGATCTACTTGCGATCTACCTGCAGCCACTGTTGATACTGTAAATGAGATTCTGGAATGGCCTCCTGATCCACGAACATCATGCGTTGTTCTTATGTTGTTCCTAAGGCATTCATTAGGCAAATGCTCTACGAAAGGGGTTTCATACCACATTCTGAGAAAATCTTGCACAAGATCATCCACCTGGCTACAATCTTAGAAATGGTCTGCGAACTCTCTATTCTTTTAAGGCCGCCTTGAGAAGGTCGTACAAAATGATCCATAAATCGTTCACACGGTGTTTGTAGCCGTTCGTAACAGCATTTGTGACTGAGCCTGTGGCTATAAATCAAGTGTGGCTATAAATCAAGTGTGGCTATAAATCAACACGGTCTGGCTCATCATTGTTATTGTACACCCATACAGGCCTACAGGTTGTAAAATGAATCTTATCTTGAAGACGGCTTTCCTTCAGTAAGTGTTACATCAAAACACGAAGCAATTGATATGTAGTTCCAACAGCAATGTATAAGTTGGAACATTGTTTTTTTTTTTTTTGCTCAATTTACTTCACAGTTAAAGTAAAATAACTTACAACAAACTTTTCCAGATAGATCTCTCGAGTACTGAAGGAGCCATAAGGCGAAGTTGTGTGTCCTATTAGTGGTCATGGGAAGTATACTCATCATGCTTCTACATCCTTTCTCCTAAAAGGGAAGAATGTCAAGCAAATCATTTCAATTATCAGAGTGCCTGTGGATTTGCACTATAAAGAGCAGCATGAACAGCATGGGTATGAGTTTCATCAACGTGGAGGGTGGTCCTTAACTGGCGCTGGTCGTTTAACTGGCGCTCTGTGGCGGCCATGTTTCAATCCACCAACGAAGGGTAGTTCCTTTAGAACAGATGAAAGACAAGATATGCAGGAGTGTTTAAATTTTCATGTCAGATTTATAGACTTAGGCCTTTTCTTTCATGTATTAATAAGCCCAGTGAACATCTGAGCTGAGAGATTATGGACTGAAATCAGCCTAAATATGAATAAGTCAGTTCGTGTTAATGTGATTTGGTTCTCTGCTTTTCATCTTACTAAAGTGTCAGAACGGCAGAGAGGGAGTCATTATTGAGATCGGGTGATGAGGCCCTTGCCATTTCAAACAAAACTCCACTGTAAAGGCCCCGTTCAGATACACAGCGCGGGAAGGAGTGTCTGTGTATTGTGGAGTCATTTGCAGCAGGGGGGTATGGTAAAAGGGTTCGGTGAGAGTGGGACAGGTTGGAACTACAGTTATTCTAGTCTTTATTTACTGAAGGTAAGGAGGGTTTCGCTGAATTTGCAGTTATTTTACTTTTCTCTGTTTTCATGCTGATACAATGGGAGCTGCCCAGTAACACCTGCGGTCCAGTATTTCCAACTGGGAGCTGACCAGCATCTGCAGCTTAGAGTCAGGCGAATATTACAGGTAATTAGACAAATGTTTAAGCATTTAGCGCTAATTGACACCACATTTTCTTATTATTAGAAGTAGTCTACAATTATTCCATGTACCTAGACACCAGTTGGCATCATATTCTTTCTATTTGGCTAAACTACCAGTGTCAGCAGGTGCAAAAGTTATGTATTTGTAAATTTTGGATATATCAATCAGATGATAATATATGCTTTGACAAGTCATAAGCTATTGATTTACTGGCTGTGTCTTAGTATTCTTTGCCAATAAATAAATAAATAAATAAATAAGACAAAGGTGAAAGAGACTAACAGAACAAAACTTTGTTACTTGTGACATTTGGAGCTAGTTGCTTATCTGCTTCGTCTTCTTTATAGAGTGTGCCTCATTGGGACTCACTATAAACCAGGCTTTTCGCCTGGGGTGGGCGTGGTTTACTGGAACATCGCCGTGCACATTCTTGGAAGCGTTGTGCCTACTTGTGGACCAAGTAGCTTGCACTTTTTGTGTATGTTTTATTAATTCATGTTCAATAGACAATACAATATTTAATCAACTTCAGCTATCAGAGCTGATGTTATGTTTTTTTGGGGTTTTTTTTTCAGAAAAAAAACGCTGATACTTTGACATTCATATTAAATGTAATTATGTAAGTATCTTTAAGTTTTAATATCACTGGTGGCCAGTAGGTGCTGCTCAAAAAAGTCCTGCTTTCCTTAGACTTAAATTAGGGTGACAATATTTTGGTTTTCAAAAAAGAGGACACTTGGCTCCGTCTCAAGATACTTGATCACACGTAAGTACCATAGTATTCTGTGCACCACACCTATAAACCCGGAGAAAATTTTCAGTGGAACAGGCTGCTTGGAATTATTTTACTATTCTAGCTGTAGAAGTGTCATAAAAGGTGCTGTGTGTATGTACTTGCGTCCTTTTTTTCAGTTCATATTTGCTCAGGTTATTCACATTTTATTGTTAAAGGCTAGTTTGTTAATGTAAATATTTTCATAATTTAATGAGGGGTTTTTTGTATTATTTTCGGCATAATGTAATTTTTATCTTTTCACATTAAATGAAGAAGAAAATTTGGAGTCATTGTTTATAGGTTATTATGCTATTATTTGACTTGAGATCATAATTGGTCTGTATGTGGAACCTGAACTAAAACAAGTTTGACACCTTTGACTCTTAATAACTGCAGTATAATTTTTGCACTTTGCAAATTCATACTGTGGGCCAAATTGGAACCTTTGGCGACCGGTTTTGGCCCATGGGCCGTATGTTTGACACCCCTGCCATAGCGTGTCTATGGACAGGTCTATCCATCCCCACATCTACAGGCTGCTGTGGATTCACCAATACATAGGCTTTTAAAGAGTTTTTCCTGTGAAAAACAATGAAAACCTGACATTTTCGCTAATTTATAAAAACCGTCCAGACGCTCTGGAAAGGACATGAAAAGAGGACAGGCAAAAGGCAAAAGAGGACATTTGGTCACCCTACTTAAATTGGACTTCTCTCTAAAAGTACTGTGTGAATATTCTCTTTCCAGGAGTCATTCTAGCCTCATCCATTTTATTCAGAACCTCTAGTATGTGATCTTGTGGTTTATTTTTAATTTGCTTATCCATTTATGAGATCTCAGGTAAAATAGAAGCTTTGACTGGTAGTTCTATGGCTACTTGCTCACCTGCCGAGTCGGTTTTCAGAATTTCGGTTTATCAGACAGGAAACTTGACTTCAGTTGTGGTTTATACTGTATGTTTCTCTAAAAAGACTATGATATTGCCTCTAAACTAATTACTCAGTTGACTGTTTTATTGTGTCAGTACACTAGCACTTAGAATTAGCTCACCTCTGGATCCCATAATTTTGCTCCTTTTGTTAATTTAAAGTATGGACATTTCTGGGTTAAAAAAAAGATATTATTGCAACAGCCAAAATGCAAACCACTGGCTTCAAAGTGGCAGTTCAGTGACTAATGGCTGATGGCCATGGGTTTCGACCAGCTCTATATGTAAAGTACCATAAGATAACTTCTGTTATGATTTGGCGCTATATAAATAAAATGTGATTTGATTTGATTTATGCAGCTCGTCTTTTTGAGTTACTCGAGGTGGCTCTGGGCTTTCTGTGGACCAGCTGCCACTGACCAATGCAGAAATTTAAAGGTCTAAACTAATTCTTGGAGGGAAATCAACAAAAATGTCACACTGGTGGTTATGAAAATCCTGAGATAAATGACTATGTAGTGCCAAAGTGTAATATCACTGCCAGCCGCTGGATGATGGCTCCAGTTGACATTCAGCTTCCCTCTAGAAATATTAAAGGAACAGTCATTCCACTGTCATTCACTGATGAATATACTAGTGTCCAGCACTAAATTACTGCTTCCTTAATAAGATTTTAGGACTATTATAAGGTTTTGATATCTGTTATGTGGACTTTCATTGGTGGGTGTGACTGACAGGTCACTCACCCACTGAGTAAGACTTCCAGAGCTTCTTTTTATTGAATGAAATATGATTTTTTTTTTCTCCTGACAAACAGCAGCTCTGTCAAGGCTACACTAGTAATACGTCAAATAATTTTTCTTCTGCATATTTTGTTGTTTTCTGTGACACTATTGTGGCAACTTTCAGATACTACATGCAAGATGACAAACACAAAAACACAAACTTCTTCACAGTCATCCAATACTGTGTGAGTGATGTTATGATGGTTACCTCCACTTCTGTTATACAGTCTATGGTCTTGTGAGAGCATAGGTGTAAAAAAAAAAAAACAATTCACCAGACAGCTATGGTACCAATAGGGATGGTCAATTATAAGGTCAAATATTGATTGCAGGACTGTCACAGGACACACATTCTGATTTTTGTCATTAATATCAGATGAGCAACAAAACTAATCCGCCAGCAACCCAGATTTTTACTCACTACAAACACGTGAATGCTGGATTTGGGCATAAATTATTAAATACAATATAATCCAACATAATCCCAAAAAATACTAGAATCAAGTTAAGTCAAGACTGGCTCGGGGAGCCTTGACAAAAACACACGAAGTCAGGAGGGATGCCAGCAAGTAAAGAGAATCTATTAAGTAAAAAGAGATAACAATGTAAGATAAGGCGTAGTGGGTGCAAAGTCCAATCCGTCAGAAGAGACCCGACGACCACCACTGCTGTCCTTCCATAGCCTTGTCTGTTGTGTTCCACGTCTCTGCGACAACCCTCCTTGTTGTCGACCTATTGCCACATCAACCGCCAACCACCAACTGCCACTGCTGTGCTCAGGAAGTTGGGGCCACGCCCCCAGCTGAGTTGCCTGGGAGAAACCCAACCGCTTCAGTGGTCACCTGAGAAAGAGAGAGAGAGAGGAAGAGAAAAAGGGAAAGAGAGAGATGTACTCGGGGTACCCCATCACAACTGGCAAATTATATTTTTACTCCTGGAGGTTGTTTTTGGCCACAAACACATTATACTGTGTGTTGATGACACTGATGTTGACTGAAGTGAGAGGAAGGGTTTACAATGTATTGAGACTTCCCTTAACTGTGGTTGGTTTTTATCATTAGGGAGCTATAATTTATGCAATCAACATTAAGAGCACAATGTCAAAGAGCCAGATGAGGTGTTGAGTATATTGTCACACTTCCAGCAAACTATGAGAATAAGTTGCTGGTGCCAGCTTTAAAACGCTCAACGTTGCCGTCCTGTTAAATGCTTGGGAGTATGTGCATTTTGTAGACTTGACAACATTTCTATGGCTTTAAAATGGCAGGAATAGTGAGATTAACTAAGTCTAGACAAACTTAAGACAGATGCCATTCAACAATCCTGAAAAGTAGGCCAGACCACCTGAATAGTAGCCTAGTCTGTGGATCCTGACTCCCTGGATGATGGCAGTTGGACTGATTAATCTTGTGTCTAATTGGTGAGGATGGTGGGTGGCTGGCTGATGAGTGGTGTGTGTATGCGTGTTGGTGGGGTGTTGTCACATTGCCCCAACAATGCCTGGAGCACCCCAGCCCAACCCTTGCTTACCCCATCTCTCCGATACCCCCACCAGGTCCCAGAGGGAGACTTCTGCTGGTGGAAATCAGCAGAGATGGAGCTTTCAGGGGACACAATGTGAACTGCAGAGCTCCTGTGGTTTTAAATAGAGGGAGTGCCCCCGGCTCAATTACTGTCTCATGGAAAGTGGAGGAACCATAATTGAATGTGACACAAGCAAGCTGTGTGCACTTGGCAGTGGCAGCGCCTCTCACAGTCAGAACGCAGCTCTGACAGCGATCTGCTGCAACGTGTACACACCAACAACATGAATGTGGAATCAAATTGGTGGAGACGTCATTAAAGCGACACTACGCTGGATTGTTCACTGAAAACACACCTGTCTTATCACCCTGAGACAATCAGCAAAGCAGCAGCAGAATAGAAGTATCTTGCCCCTGCTGCGTCACACGGCTTCAAATTATGATCTGTAGTTGTGTCCAATGTCCAGACTTGAGTGGACTTTACAAGTGTCATCACAGGAAGTTTGTGAGTGCAGAGGGCTGTCCAAATCCAAACCCTCATGTGAATAAACAAGGAAAAATGACAAAACATGCAGATTTGAAGTGACACGCTGATAATCCTGGCAATATTCTCTCATGATTGTTAGAAATGGACTAAAGAAAATACATGAAACTTACTGTGAAGCTAAAGCTGTTAGACAAGGTGAAGAAGCCTTGCATCATCGACTGTTTGAAAGCCGAAATGTGAATTTATAGTCAGATCTATAAGTATCTGGACAGTGACACACATTTTGTAATTTTTCCTCTGTACACCATCACAGATGATTTATAGTGAAGCATTCAAGGTGTGATTCCAGTATGTATTTTCAGCTTTAATTCAAGAGGTTCAATGAGAATATTGCAATAACCATTTAAAAATTACAGCCATCTTCAACAGTCCAGATTCCCATGGTCCTGACTATACAAGCTAACATAATTTCAGCATGCAAAAAATGTGAATTGACGGACAGCGAAACAAAACCACCATCTTATAACTCATCGGATTTAATGAATTTTTCATACAGCAATTTATATCCAATGTAACAGTTTTTATATTTTGAGAAAAAAAAAACAAAAACTAGTCAATCAATCAAGAGCTTGTGAAACATCCAGAAAAGATTTTAAAGATGCATTTTAGGCTATTTAACATAAATTCAGTAACCCGTTACAGCACTGTAAGCAGCAAGTCAAAAGTTCAACATGAGATTTTTATGAAAATGATGGATGAAGCTTCAACTGCAATGCAAAGAGAAAGATGTAAAATTACGATGATGTAAATAAATTCACCATTTGAGTCCAGTTCACACAATTTGTATTAAAACTTTCTTCTGATGAACTTGCATATAATAATCTTAAAGCTTTTCTCAAGATTCATGACAAAAACTAAAGAACTAAACTGGATCTGTACATTCTTCTGATTCATTGTCTAGTTAATGTTCCAACTTGTGACCAAATGAAGTGGTGTATTTAACATTAGTCCAAATCAGACGGAGCCTGGAACAGACTACACACAATACGTGTCAGAGCAATGACCTACTTTTTGATAATAATGACATTCTCTGATTTTAATGCAGAATTCTGCATAAATGTACATAAATGTCACAGACACTCATGTTCTAATTAACATCTTGTCTGATAATAATCATATTTGGAGATGTTAGGTCCAAAAGTATTTAATCTTTCTTTACATGATAAAAGGGACATTGTCCATTTTCCATGGACGGATTTAGTGGTGTTTCCACTGTGTGAGAGCCGGGACCACCAGGTACTATCAGATATGTTTAATAGTCCAACAATGTTAGTGATACTAAATGTGGACTATTTGATCCAGAGTCATTGCTACAACGGTGCACACATTGAATGTGGAATACACACATTGTGGTTCAGTTGGTAGAGCAGGTTCACAAACCAGAGGGTTGATGAAAAAGACACTGAAGCACAGGTATAAAACATACAGCCCATGGGCCAAAACCGGCCCGCCAAAGCTTCCAATCTGGCCCGCAGGATGAATTTGTGCAAAAAAAATTACGCTGAAGACATTAATCATCAAGTGTGTCAAACTATTTTTAGTTCCAAACTCCTACAATATTGTGTCTATTATTAAATATTTTGTACCTTTGTAGATCCATTGTGATCAGTTGAGGCATAATATTGCACTTGTTTTTTCAGGTTTTTTAGGTTATTCAGATTTTTGTGAAAGGATAAGGTTTGTAAATGTAAAAACTTTCAGAATTTAATTTTCCTTTTTTTTTTTTTTTTTTTTTGCACTTAAATACAGAGAACATTATGCTATTATTTTACTGGTCCGGCCCACTTGAGATCAAATATGGCTGCATGTGGCCCCTGAACTAAAATGAGTTTGACGCCTCTGGCTTAGTGCCTCTAAAATGTACTAAATGAAATGTATAAAAAGCACATAACATCATATTTCAATCAGCTGGTTAATTCAGGTATTACACAATCCCAAGAATAATGCATTATAGTTGAACTTTTGACAGTGTTTACTGTTTTTACTGCCTTATATTTTCTTTTTCTTTTTTTCACCTGTTTGTCTGTGTTTTCATGGTCCTGAACCATCTTCCCAAGTCGAAAGTTCAAATGGGGAATGTTCAAGGTGGGGGTTATCTTTCAGAATATTCTGAGCTTTCTTAAGGCAGCGGGAACTGTACAGGTCTTCTAAAGGAGACAGCAGCTTATGACCTTCTGGGTGTGTCGATGACTTGTGGCACAAGTGCTGCACAGTGGCTTTGTGGGTGTTAGTGACACGTTGTTGCTTTGAGTCCCTATCCAGACAGAAAGTTACTATTTAAATGCATTTTCCTGCATATAAAGGCATTTGCTGAAAGACTATTTTTCATGGGTGGTCCATTTACCTGATGTAGATGAGCACCATAGAATAAAAAATAAAAATGACATCTACAACATACACTGCATCAGTTAAATAACCTGTTACAGCTGAAACATTATTAACCACTGCAGTACTTACCGATGGAAGGATCTGAACTATTTGCTTAGATAAATCCAAGCACTTACTTTTTTGGCCAGACTGTTTATTTAACTCTAACTGCAGTAAGTAGCCTCTCATTTCTTTAACGTCAAAAAGATTGGACAATGCCAGGATTGATCAGGATCATTAGACATGTGACAGAATGGTTCAAGGAGAATGAGGCATCATTTTCACACATGGATTACCCACCATAAAGTCCAGACTCTAACCTGGGATGTGATGAAGACTTGATGCAGCGGTCCGATTCTCCATCATCAATAATCAAAAATTAATGCAACTATGGATGGAAAAAATGTTACGAACCTTATTGTGAAACTACATAAGCATTATATGGCAAAAAAGATGTCAGTGTGAATGTCTCCTGTAATCAAAACCAAAGGTGGTGCAGTGAAATATTGCATGTGCAACTTTTTTTTGGTCGGGCATTGCATCTTGAAAATATGCTAAGATAAAACTAGTCCAGTAAGCAATATCTTGTTTCTACCCCATGGTCTTGGGCATAGTCATGTGAAAAACTCAAAATACATTATCCCAAAAATGAAAACAAAATTTTTATAGTATGAAAATGCCTTGATGGAAGACTCTGAATATCCTTCCATCATGGTTCCAACTGAAAACCTTTTGTGTTAAAAAAATGTGTGAACATATTGTGTACCATCCCCCAAAATTTCACTCTATGAAATGGAGAGGAACGTAATAGCGTAGTATTTAAATTAAACTTCATTACCACTTCACAGTTCAATTGTGTAAGGGTCTGAATATTTGCAGGTTCAAAATTGCTTCAAAAACATGAAAAAAACAATAAAAAATAGACTCTCTATATATACAACATTAATGAAACACAGCAGGTATATTGTAGCTTTTCAACATGCACCATACTCTCACTATGTGCCACCCCATCATCCAGTGTCAATCAGAAATCCTTTGAATTACCAAATGGGAATACGACACTGCGTAAAAGCCGTTTCCTAACGACTAAGAAAGTATTGCATGAGAAGAACGGCTGGATGTGGTCGGAGTCAGCGAGCGGCAGGTGTGTGTTAATGTGTGTGAGCATGTATGTGGCTGTTCACACTGCGGCAGGTGTCTGTCTGACAGCCGTGTGATGAGTTGAGCCCTGCATTGAGCCTGTCTAAGCCCAGTGACTGGTCTCCTTCTCTATCCCAATAAGCTGCCCTGGGTCTGCTGTGCTGATTCTGAGTCCCCCCCTCCACTCCCCAACAACCCTCCACCTTTGACTACGCCAGTCACTGGAATACCAATGACTCAATGTCCCTCACTTCTCACACTTGACTGCCATCTATGCATATTTGATGCCCTGTCCCCTAATCTGAATTGCACTGGCGTTTTTATAATGCCCCCTGTAACCTCTATAGAATGCAGTTTTTCTTTAGAGTTTAATCAGTGTGTGGCGTTGAAGGCCAAAATAATACTTAAAACTAAATCCTGGGTTCATACTGTATTTCTTCTCATAGTCTTGGCTGTCATTCCTCTTAGCAATGAAGTGACAACCTTTATCTTTCTCTGAGATGAGAAATGTATTGATGCTGTTTCATAAAGCAAGAAAAATGAACAGAAAATGGAATAAATGTCAATATATTTAAATTACCGTACAAAACTCCGAGTCCAACATTAGGTTTGTTGGTTTAGTAAAGTTCTAATGACCAGACATATGCATTTCACAGTCACTGGATATACTGTATGTGAAGTATGTACAACAACTTTCAGGGAAAAACTTAAACCAAAGTGGTACTATTTAGTCTGACGCCCCGTTGCACTTTAAATTTAGTGCTTTTGTTCAGATAATATTAGATTTATGGCATTCATTTTCTAATGATTTGTACCAGGTTTCATTCAACACACAGATGTTTCTAATTGTTTATGCTGCTTCTTGTCATGGGGTCAGAGGTCACTCTAAATAGTGACTTTAACCTTTACAACACATTTATTCCATTGTTATTCCATTGCATGTTTATTAATAGATGATTCACCATCCTTGCATTAAAATCCATCCTGAAGGTCTCTCAGTACCTAGCAGTTACCAGCAAAGTTGTACTGTCTGAGAGCACTATAACCGTGACACCATTACAATCAAAACCTAACCAAATCAAAATATAATAATTACTTCATCCTTGTGTACAAATGAATGTTTGTGCAGAATCTTGAAACATCACATGCATAAGAATAGAGAGACACAAGATCACAACAATCTGGACCTTTGACCTTTTGTTGCTATAATCATCTCAGTACATCTTTGCCTTCAAGAGAAGTCGCTTATAGTATTCTGGAGTTAACATGCACATGAGAATGTATAAACATGAGGTCCCACTGATCTTGACCTTTGACATTTGGACATCAAAATCATATCAGCTCATTCTTCTGCCAAAATGAACATCTGTGCCAAACTTTTCAACATTCTCTCAATGTGATCCTGACACACTGTGTTTGACCAGAACTGGTACCAAACCACTGACACACTTTTTTTTTTTTTATAATGAATCTAAAAAACAGCAACTCATGAGAGTTTGGAATGATCCTAATGGAAGGAGTAAAAACTGTTAAACACTCTATAAAGTCAATACAATGAAATGAAATGGAAGTTTAGTAAAGTCACAGAGGTGGGTTACTCCCTCTAACTCAGAGGTGTCATTTTAGTTCAGGGGCCTCATTCAGCCAGTTCAGTCTGATCTCTAGTGGGCCGGACCAACAAAATAATAGCATAATAACCTAAAAATAATCACAACTCTATTTTTTTTCTGTTTGTTTTAGTGACAAAAGTCAAATCAAATTATGAAAATGTTTACATTCTGCCACAAAAAAAAATTAATAATCTAAACAACCTGAAATTCCCTCAGAAAGTAAGTGCAATTTTAAGTCTTTAGACATCTTTTTTTTTTTTTTCAAAATATTCAATTTTGATATCAAGATTTCAAAAGGTCCGGTTAATTCAGTTATCTTGCTTGTTGCAATATTGTGTCTTTGGAGCTTAAAGGGTTAACAATATCATTCCTCACTTTTTTCATTTACAAGTGTATATTACAACTTATAGATCACAGTGGCTCTACAAATACACAAAACATTTAGTAACAGGCAGAATATTGTCATAATTTTGGAATTTCGAGTTGTCATTATTATTATTTGGGTTTTTATGTTATTATTTTACTGGTCTGACCCACTTAAGATCAGATTGGGCTGTATGTGGTCCCTGAACCCTTGACTATTAATTTCTTCAGTGTAACTTTTGCACTTTGCAAATGCATCCCACGGGCCAGACTGGACCCTTTGGCAGGCTAGATTTGGGCTCTGGGCCATATTGACATCCATGCTTTAATGCAACTCTCCACATTGAACCACATTTTACTTAACTATATAAAGCTAAGTGCTTGTACAAAACAAAGGTATCTAAATCCTGACATTGTAATGTTTTAGCTTGAAAAATTGAGTTTAATATGTTTGGTTATGGTCAATCAATTCAATCCCAATTAAACATCAATCATGTATAGAAAATAAGTGATTCTAACTGAAGATCTGAAGCTATTGCTAGTAATTCAACTTGAAATGAATTCACAATTCACAAAACTACAAAATATCAACCACATAAGTTAACTATATCAGATCTAACATATTTGGGTGGAAAAAGGAAACAACCAACATGAAGTATCCTAACAAGCCTCCACAACAGCTTGCAGACACTGAGGCCACTCCTATCAGGTATTTTTCTTTCCTTTGTCTCCCATCTGTACATGCACTCAAAACCCCAAAGCTTTGTCATCACATAATTAACTTGCAACAGAACTGAATATTTAGGCGCAAAACTAATATCTAGGTATCATGAGTCTTTTTGCTAACGTAATCAAATCAAAGCTGAAAATTGCTCTAAACAAATTCAGTATATTATCAAAGATGCTGAAGATTTTGATGTACTCTTACAGCATCAGTGTCATCAAATCAGGAGTGAACTCGGTGCTCAGTCATCCACGCTGCTACCACAGTGCCAATCAACATTCTGTAAAGCAAGTGTTTAAGTAGGCCTTGTTCACAGAATATATTAACCCCCCACCCCCCCTCCATGCCTCGCACCCTGTGGTTTTGTAGCTTGCATGCACGGCACAGCATATCTGTTGGCGTGGTCTAACAATAAGAAAATGCTGCATTCACAACAATATGAACAATAGTGGGGAACAGTGAGCCTGTGAAATGTTTATTCAGCACATTAAAGAGTAATGAGTAGCCTCCTCCAATGACTGAGACCACATTACTAACATGCTCACAGTTAAAGGAAGCTCTCTCCCAGGTTTAATGGCTTACTTGGGTAAACATAAACAACACCATAATGAGCTAAGATCCATATTTTCCTCATTTTCTGTTGATAAGCAAAAATGGTTCTGGTAAGCAAAATTAGCCTCTCGCATCTTTAGGCAAAAATATCTGTGCACACACACACTGAGAACGTGGATGACTCTTGCGCACACACACTCATTCCGGGCTGTTTTTCTTAGCATACAATTAGCACCTTTACAGAGCTCATTTGCACTGGGACTCACACACTCAGGTTGTCATTCCTTCTTTCCACTTCCACTTGAGCCCTGTTGTTCCTGTGCGAGAAGTGGCGGATTCGGGGAGGTGGGGCTAAGGTGGATGGAGCGTTTGTATCCCGAGCCACACAGCTGGCGATGCTCTCATAGTCGCTTGTTTTCACTGCTTCATCAAAAAAACAAGGATCACAACTTTGTCGGCAAAAGACTAGCTTGCAATGTCATCATATTTACTGCCATGCAAGTGGAGTTTTTGTTCACGCAATCTACATTTTGCTTAGGCAGCCAAAAAAGCAGCCTCTTCTCCTGGGCAGCGGGTGCATTAAGAGAATGGGAGGTGAAATCCCTTGCCTATTAAAAGTGAACACGGTGTGGAATGTAGGGGTAGGATTCTGTTGCATTCTTTCAGCGCTCATTTTGCATGTCTTTTTTTTTCACAAACTGGATTTTAGATTATATCTCACAGTTATGGCACGCACTCATGTGGATGAATTCATCTAGATTACATAATTGGGCTCCCCCCTCACGTGAGATAGTGACTGGATCTTTACCTGCATGAAGTGGATGATTAGTTTTGCACTGCACAGGGACAGCCAGCATCTCGACTCACAGCCAGAGCCTGATTGAAGAGGCTGAGACCTGGAATCAGTAGCAGCGGGGAGAAAAAGGCCTTGAGCTAATAGAGCATCACTGGAGCCACTTCAGATGCTCAACCAATTTACCATATTAAGTCGCTTAGTCACATCCACTTTCCTGTAATTCATTCACTGCTAATGCCCCAATGCTGTTTGGGAATTAAGGTTAATCATCTCCTTATTCATCAAAGCCGAGGGGGCAATTACTGCATGGAGTGCAGGGGTGGCTCTGGCTTGAGAGCCACAGCTTAGTTTTTGTCATCACACACTGTGGACGTAGTAATTACATCATAATAAAGTGCAATTAGTTAATGAATGGGAGCATATGCTGCTAATGACAAGCAGTAATCTAGCTCGGTTTTTGCCCCTGTGCATGCACCCTCCCGACTCACCCACCCTCCTCTGCAGCACTGACTCTCACACTGAACTGTGTATGTGCACACGGGCCTTTGTGTAGTTCAGCAGACTTTCAGCAGTTTGACTACCTGCCTGTATCAATCAGCAGATGATAGTTGTGACACTACAAATGCAAGTTAGAAAGCAAAGGTTAAGTCGCTCCAGTGATTAAAAAACAGTTTCCAACTAAAACTGTGATTGAGTTGATGGGTTCTTTGTCCTGGTTGTACAGCTGATACCACATTTTACCCATAGATTTCACAATTTTTTTTTTCTATTTACTCAATTAAATTGTGGCTATTTTTGATTTATATAATGCATTATGTTTTTCCATGCTTCATTTTGTGTAGTGTCATCATAAGTTGAATCCACTTCTTTATCCATGGTTTTGTTTCTATGTTACTTTTTAAAACTTTACTTATGAACTATGATTTATTATCTATATTCATTCTAACCATGATTTAAATATGTAGCATTTTTACTCCTTAATAGTTGTTTATTATTTGGTACTTCAACAACAGACATTCCGCTATGAACTAAGACTTTCCTTTTACTTCCCCTTTAATATTATTGTGTGCTTTATAACAACATTGAAAACATGTTTCAACAGTTTGTTTTTTTCATTAATGTATGAATTCTATTTAAAAGATAAGCTTTGTTATCGCAACTATATTATTTTTTGCACAGTTGCCACCAGCATCATAACCAAAACTTAAATGGTTGTTACTACAATTATAACCAATTTATTAAATCCTAAAATGTGGCTAAGGAAACAGAAAATACACAGCCCATAGACACAGTACAGCTACACTACCAACACAGATATTAAGTACTTGTAAACATACAATTTAATTTGTTGTCTGTTTGTCATTTTTAAGGTATTTCTCTGAAAAATACATTTATAAGAAGTTCTCCAAAGGTGTCAAAAGGCTCATCCAGTTAATTTTGTCATTAATGAGCTTAAAGGGTTAGTTCATCAAAACTACATTATACATTATACAAAGTGTATTTATTTTGCCTGGATTGCAAATTTTTTTGATTGCATGCAGAAATTCAGCATCTTTGCTGACAAACAGTTTCCTGGTCGCTATTAAAGTTGGGTTTGGTTTTGTCTGTTGTTCTGGTGAGCAAAACAAAACTCAAACTAGATATCAAGCAGATATCTAAGGACCTGCACAAGCAGAACCAGCAACTATTTACTTGGTTAAAACACCAAAAGATAAGTTAGAAGCTGACTAGGGTTAGGGTTAGGATACTTGTAATTTGTGTAAAAGGACCCTGTAATAGCTTTGTCTTGAATTATTGTCTGAAATTACAGCAGGAAAAAGTATCTTAGTATCTTTTGTTTTGGGGATTAACTAATTTGTGGTCTTTCAGGCCTCATCTACTTTGCTGTCATTGTCACAGTGAGTAATTGACACAAAAGTGTCCCAGTCACACGCAGAGGTTGTCGTGGTCACAGGGGACGCGCTGGACAAGCGTTACTTTAACTGTGCTGCTCTAATCAGTGTTGATGGAGTGTGAGGAGGGATGCTAATCTGGGTCATTGCATATGTAAATGCACAGCTGGGATCTTCGCAGTGCCAAAACACATCAGCCAGGGTGTCTGAGTGTCACCCAACATTAGCTCCAACACAGCGAGTGGACAGCGGCAATAAACACACCCCACAGTGGGCTGTCCTCTGGCGAGGGGGGGG
>JAPQRQ010000028.1:8255120-8272415 GCA_037367365.1 Apogon talboti
GGGATTAGTGCGATCACCAGCAGTGTCAATATCAAACTTCCCATCAGTCCCAGTGGACCACTGTCTGAGCATGTGATACAGCCACAGACACATGCCATCGAAAACTCTGGAACGCTCTGAAGGGTCATTTGACTCAAATTAGATGAACACATTTACTGCCTTATCTCTAGAGGTATCCAGTCCAACGTGGTCTGGGGGATATTTGGCTTATTTTGTCCAAAGTCTGAAATATTTTTCTCTTGATTAAATGTTCAGACTGTGTCAATGTTTGGTGTATCGGTAAATAATAACATTAAACAAACCTAAATCATCTTAATCCCAAATAAGAGGCATGGTAAAGCACTTTGATATCTTCCTTTATGATTTTAACATTAGATTAAATCAATATATCTCTGTTCTTTGTTGTAATCTATGAATTCATACAGGAAGAATTTCAGACCTGAACTGAATTTTAAGTATCTTATGTTTGTGATTCTACACTAACACATACAAAGTACTTCTGAACAGTAAAACGGTGTTCTGGTTAGAATAACTACTGATGAAAAAATGTCAATAAAAATGGTTTTATGATTTTCAAATTAGTTTTACTTCATTAATCTCCCAGTATTATCACATATTCATGATCAAAGTAATTTGTTTGACAATTAGAAATTAATACCATTTTTTAGAATACTATTTAAAAAAAACACTTACGTATGATGAAGTGGGGATAACTTGTTCTGTTTATAATGTGTTTTTATGACAAGATCTCTATATTGTATAGTCACAGTAGACCATGCTGATTTGGCTACTTTGAGATATATACCTGATATTACAAAAGTCAGACACTCTGATTCTAAATGTAAAATTGATATATAGCCATTTACAGTATATCACAGCAGTGTTTTAGTTCTATGGATTCTAAACAATCAAAATTCAGATGCTTTCAACACCTGAAAGAACATTTTGGATCAGTCCAAAGTGATGCAAAGCTACAATCTGGAATTTTCATTGACCCCAGATTGGAGAACTCATTGGTGACCCAGTATGACCCACCTAGGGATTAATTTGTACAAGTGGTGCAACATTTTCTGTTCAACCAGAGTCCCAGATTATGTGTAAACCATATGAACTGACAGGTTGTAGAATGTCGTTCAAAAGTAGTTTCCTCCACTCACACCTTGATTTTTTTCAAGATCCTGACATGTAGTAGCAGATGACACATTTTCTTTGTTCTTCAGTGTTATCAGCAATTTTCTTATTTAATTTATTGCAGATTTCAACCCATTTTTGTCAGTGTGTATTATGTATGAAAACAGAATGATCCCAGTTATTTTCAGTCTTTTCTATGGAACTTTTCCTCCTTTTTCCATTCTACATGTTAAGATGAAGAGGACCAGAGTTCACTTACACTGTAGCCAAAACGTGCAGAATCCTCCCTGGTGGCTTTTTTTAGTCTTTGTAGGTCATAAGCAAAAAATAAAAAAATTTTGTTCGATCTCATCAGCGTCATCATGACGGTCTGATGATTGAAGTTTGGTTTCAGTTATTAGTTTAGTTATTTGATTATATGACGATATGATGAGGGGATATTCCAGCAATCTGCCAGTCATTGGATGTTCCTTCAGTCCATGGTCATTGAACGGACTACTTATAAAAATGTGAGGTTAGATCCTAGTTCCCTTAAGAACAATGATTTAGTTTCACTTTTATTATGTCCATCTTTATGTATTTTGTCTGGAGGTGACATTTGCATTGATAATAACACAAACAGACCATCGGAAAGGTCAGAGTTAATACTAACAAATATGAGAATTGTGATAATTGTCTACTTTTACATTTACTCATCGCTGGAGCTGACTCCTTGAAGATTTGACATAATAATTCAATTCACCGTCAATGTATCGCTCAATGAAATTTAAGAGAATATTTTGGTTTTGTTCAGTGTTTTCCTCCAAAATATTTTGACACTACACCCATGGCTGTTGCAAAGATGTCGCCCACAACACTTCAATCACAGCACAGTCTAACCAGTCTGTCATTGTGCCGTCTATTGGTGAATGTAGATAGAAATGTGAGGGCTAGCTGTCCCCCTCAGAGCCTCTTCTTGTATCTGAGAAGTGGCTGTCATTGGGCTCTTGAGCTGCACAGGGCTATGGCACTCTGTCCTCCACTGCATTGTATGGAGAAACCCCTTTATTCCCAAGCAGCGCTAATTACCTCAAGTGTTTTACCCTGCCAGAGCTCTACCACAGTGTCTGCAGTCTTACAAGTATCTCATCCTGTTTTTATCTCCATTCCAACTAAACTCAGTGTTGTATATAATCCCACGATGTCATAAGTGGGGAAAATGGGTTTGGATGGTCGACTTATTCTAGTATTTCTATAATGAATTCACTCCGTCACTGTTTTAATGACATGAAATAATATTTAAATTCTGATGGACAGTATTATTTTCTAAATGAACATTTTCATGTTCCATGATTTAGATTGTCACTGCTGCCAATTTTGATCCCAATCACTGAAAGTTCGCTGTTCAATCAGATTTTTCGTTTGTGTTTTCAGGGTTCATCATATGAGAAAGTATGGAATATGAGGAAACTGATGAAGTATGAAATAAAGAAATTGGAAAATATCTGAATTTCCACAATATTGTCATGAGACCCAGGAAAGTAAAACTTTTGGCTTTTTTATGTTTAAAAAATTGGCTTGATTGGAAACAGCATGATGCGACAGTTTTTCCAGATCCATTTATTTATTTATTTATTTTAATGTCTTTTGCTGTGTACAGCATTTTTTGAAGTAAAGCTGTGAAAGTCTCGTCCAATACAGGGGACAGAAATGCATTGCTGGGTCTCAGGAGGATATTTGCCTCTTCTGTGTTCTAAAATATGAAGACATTTCAGAGTTTCTACAAATAAATATTTTTGTATGTCATCCAGGGTTTGGTGTTAATTGATTTGTGCGAACTGCATATCTATGCCAGAGACACTATTTTGCAGGACTGTCTGTAGCTTTGATTATAGGTCATTGTTTATGCAACACAGTGATTATGCAATGTCTCGGTAAATATGTCAATAAACCATCTAGAGTTGCATCAGTTTCTATCAGATCTTGTATTGATAATTTAAGAGTTGGATGGATGTGTGTGAAGTCTTTTTCACCACATTCCAAAGATTCTCAGTGGGGTTCAGGTCTGCTCCTGAACCATTTTTTTACAGTTTGATCCTGTTGAATCCTGGTATCGTCATCCTGTAATATGTCTGTGTCATCAGCAAAGAAGAGGTTTACATTCAGTATATTCAGGTTCAGCTGACCTCATTTTATGGACACATAATGTTAGGGAACCTAAACGTGACCAACTGAAGCAACACCAGATCATAACACTGCCTCCATTGACTTGGCACTAGGCATAATGGGTGATTACTTCATGCACATCTAATGACTCTCACTCTGGAAAGGGGTCAGTCTGGACTCATTAGACCACATGACCTTTTTCCAATTTAAACACAGTCCAATCTTTATGTTCTCCACAAACTGATGGTTGTTTTAGAAATAAGAAGCTACTCACTGCATCAGTTAGAGTAAAAAAAAAATTGTTACAGCTGAAATGTAACAATCAAAGCAGCAACTAACCAATTTCTTTCTTTTTTGGCTAAGCAGTGTATAATATTCTGGCATTATCTGACAGAATGAAAGTATTTTAACAGTTGGATTTGTTTATATAAACAGTCAAACTTCACCACAAACCCATGTTTATGTACCTTGTTGTCATTTGGCAATTTCTCAAGGTTGTATGTGTGTGGAATAATGTAGTAGTGATTTTGGACAATCTTTAGAAGGAGGTGGTTTGGGATGGGAAACAACTGTATGGATTTAAGGAGAAAAGTACTTGTTTCCTGTTTAAAGATAAATACAATGTTTATTTTTGGTTCTTTGCGGCTTTCCATCCTTTGTTTTAGCATTCCTTTTCAGCTAATCAAGTTCTTTTTGTCTATCCATGTCTGACCACATCAAAAGGAGTCAAAGCTTTCTTTTTTTAGCTCTTTTAGTGTCCCTAACCAAGTTGGTTTTGTGTATATTAATACAGGCAACACTTACCAACTTATGTGGTATATTTCACACTATCTAATGTATCTTGCATTTATAACTTGTATTGGGAGCAACTGGAAATGTGTTCATCTGTACTCTGGTATAAAAATAGTCTGCAAAATATATATAGACGTCTGCAAGTCCAAACTGAGGAAAAGTATGGCATTTTAAAATGGAAAATACAGGAAACCTACAAGAGAGGTTTGAGTATTACAGGTATATATAAGTCTTTCTGTCATTGTTTGAGTCAAACAATGCTGCATATATCTCCTCCCTAAATAAGAATGACAGCTTTGTAGTGAATCAATAGCTACATGATTCTGTACAAAACAACCGAAACGACAAACCACTTAACCCTTAGACGCGCAAGTGTCTGGACCCTACACTCAAGAACGGGTCAAAAACGACCCATGTTAAATTAGTTTATAATAACATTTTTTTTAACAATGTCATCACCCATTTTGTGAGTGACTGAGTCAATCAGTCAAAATTTGATTGTTTTCTTTCAATATCTTTGTTATGATAAGTTGCTATTATTTCATATTCCAGGTATTCCTCACAAAACATGTTATTGACATTATACTATTTAACTTTTTAACTTCATCTAGTAAGGATGCCTCCTGGATGCCTCCCTGGAGAGGTGATGCGGGCATGTCCATCCGGGAGGACACCTCAGGGCTGACCCAGGACATGCTGGAGGGATTACATCTCTCGGCTGGCCTGGGAACGCCTCGGGATTCCCTCGGAAGAGCTAGTGGAAGTGACTGGGGAGAGGGCTGTCTGGATGCCTCTGCTGAGGCTACTGCCCCTGCGACCTGGACCCAGATAAGGGGGTGAAGACGAGTTTGAGTACGAGTACGAGAACTTAGGTTTAATAGATTTTATGAAATTGTAGTTTTTGTATTACTACCCCAAGCTTTCATAGGTGGGTCAAAATGACCTGCATTAATTTTCAATAGAATTTCAACTGAACCTTTGATTCATTCTACAACAAGACGGCGGGATGGACGGACATTTTTACCCACCTATGGAAAATTGGGGTAGTAATATAAAAAATAAAATTCCATAAAATCTATAAAACGTAAGTTAAAAAATTAAATAGCATCATGTCAATAACATGTTTTGTGAAGAATACTTGGAATAATAACAACTTTTCATTAAAAAGAAATTGCAAGAGAACAACCTCAACGGTTCATTTTTGATCCACTTATGCATCTAAGGGTTAAAAATGGTAAATTTGATAGAGGTAAAATAGTAGCCTATCCTCATCAGACAGGTCAGATACGTTAACAGGTAAAAATGTGATGGTTCCACCTTCAGTTACTTAATTTGACAGTGAATTTGCAGGTGGTCTGCCTCGTCCTATCTTTAACTGAAACCCTTCCCAGTCACCTGCAGCTTCTCGCCTCCACCCTTCAATTTACTCTTCTCTTATCCCATGCTCACCTGACTTAGTAGACTGTGTGTTTGTGTCAAGTCTGATTCTGTCCAGTTGATGTTGGCGTGAGGGTGGGAGGCAGTGATGGGGGAGTCGGGCAGAATGATGATCAGAGCCGCCGGTGCCCTTTTCTTCTGATCACACATTACTGTGCAACAGACTCGTGTCAGAACAGCAGCAGCACTGAGATGTGCACAAAGGCCAGCGTCAATCAAGAGGGCTATTCATCTGTCTGGGGCCGTAACCCCCACACCTCATCTGTTCCTCCTACCTGTCTGGCTGACAGCTGCATGTACAGGTCAGCCAGAGCAGAGGAGCTGCCAACTTCACACCAACACGGATGAATGAAGAGTTGCGCTCCAAAATGAGTTATACACTCGTTCAAGCACTGACACCAGCTCATGAGTAATATTAGCCTCATAAAAAGCCTCCAAATATGACATTTTAAAGCAATAGTGTTAAATGGAATAGTTCAGAAATGACAAAATCCCAAATTTTTACGAACTCCAGCACCATATCTTGATTGAGACAAAAACAGAAGCTCTGCATCCATGCCTGAATTGTTGGTTTTTCAGTAGAAACCAGAGGTGCTCTTTTTGAATTTGACTTGAAATAGGTCTTAAGTATTTTTTTCTTCTTTTGCTTCCTCCTTTCTTGACATGAGATTGTGGCCTAGGATACTACATAGTCTTTTACCATCATTTAATCCTGTGGATCTCTTTCAGTTAGTTAGCAAGATGAGCGACTGATGTACTGAATAACACAGATGGATGGATGGATGGATGGATGGATGGATGGATGGATGGACAGACAGATGGATGGATGTACAGTACTTTATTGATCCCAAATTGGGAAATTATAGAAAATACAAAATACACATGTACAGAACATCCAGTATAAAGCCAAGCAGTCCACATTAAATTCATTCTTCAAACATTCACTAAAGGGACTGATAAATATATGTAAACCCCTCTGAAGTCATCTAAAGTCTGCAGGTGTAATTTCAGTTACCAAAATTCAGAAACATTTTAACCCGCCATTCACAAGACCTCCATCATCCTCACATTCATCATTTAACCCAAGCATAATATACCGGCAGTAAAACCTGCTAAATATGTATTGTGGCATGATCCTTGCAAGTGAAATGACCTTTAAATAGATGGAGAATAGAAAGAAGAATATGCAGCATTGCTTCTGTAGCACAAATGTAACTACATACCAGTATGAAAAGATTTTGCCCACCATTAAAACACAAGAAGCAAAATCAGGGAGAAATTCCAGAATGGGGAGAAATAGGGGGAGACACATGGATGCACAGCAAACTGAACCAGAACTGTTAAAAATTAGAACAGCTGGTGCTAGTATAAGTACCAATAGCTAGAACCATAACTGTTGATACTATAGATACGAGTATTAACAGTGGATATACTACTACTGCTGCAATTTTTGGTGCAAATAACAGAAACCTCTACCATCTATATAACTATATATAAATGAGTGATGATGATGATGATGAAGGCAGGGGAGAAAAAGGACCACAGCAGCAGATCCAGAGATGATCCAGGGAAAACCTGTGAGATGATAAAGGACAGAGACTCTGGGAAGAAGTCAAGTCAGTGACATGTATTTGCTGAGAAGTGAAATAGAGGAGAAGAGGAGGAGAGAGGAGGTCAGAGCAGAGGAGGAGCTGAGGAGAGGTCAGAGAGGAGTAGGAGCAGAGAAGAGCTCAGTGTATCATAATGAGTCTCCCAGTCTAAACCCATAGCAGCATAACTAAGAGCAGCCTGAGCCACCCTAACTATAAGCTTCATCAAAAAGGAGTTTTAAGCCTACTCTTAAACATAAAGAGTGTGTCTGCCTCCCGGACCGAGGGAGGGAGGTGATTCCACAATAGAGGAGCTTGATAGCTAAAGGCTCTAGCTCCCTTCCTACTTTTGGAGATTCTAAGAACCACCAGTAAGCCTGCAAGTTGAGACTGTAGTGCTCTAGATGGATTGTATGGAACTAAAAGCTCTGTCAGATAAGTAGGTGCCTGGCCATGAAGGGCTTTGTAAGTGAGGAGTATTTTAAAGTCTATCCTAGCTTTCACAGGGAGCCAGTGCAGAGAAGCCAACACAGGAGAAATATGGTCTCTGATACTGGTTCTAGTCAGTACATGGGCAGCAGCATTCTGGATTAGCTGAAGGGTCTTCAAAGACTTTTGCGACAGCCTGAGAAAAGTGAGTTACAATAATCTAGTCTAGATGTGATAAAAGCATGGACTAATTTTTCTGCATCATTCTGTGTTAAAATAGGCCTGATTTTAGCAATATTACACAGATGAAAAAAGCCAGTTCTAGAAATCTGTTTTATGTGTGAGGTAAATGATAAATCCTGATCAAAAATAACACCTAGATTCCTCACAGTGGTTTTGGGCTCCATGGTGACTCATTCGCTAGACTCTGCATCCCTAACATTTTTTGGGCCAACCACAATGACTTCAGTTTTGTTTGAGTTTAATAGGAGAAAGTTGTCTGTCATCCAATCTTTAATATCTTTAATACACTTCTGTAGTTTAGTTAGCTTATTGGCTTCATCAGGTTTAATAGATAGATATAATTGGGTATCATCAACATAACAATGAAAGTTGATGGAGTGTTTCCTTATTAAGTTATCTAAAGGAAGCATGTATAAAATAAATGGTATTGGTCCAAGAACTGAGCCTCGAGGAACTGCATGACTCCATGAAATCCATAACTAACTGTGGTGCACTGAGAAGATTCATTATTGTTAACATTAACAAACTGGAAACGATCAGTTAGATAGGATTTAAACCAAATTAATGCTGATCCTTTAATCCTAACTGATTGTTCCGATCATTGCAGTACAATGTGATGGTCGACAGTGTTGAATGCCGCACTAAGGTCTAATAAGACCAGTATAGAAACAAGACCCTGATTTGAAGCAGTTAGAAGGTTAATGGTAACTTTGACCAATGCTGTTTCTGTACTGTGATGTTCCCTAAAACCTGACTGAAAATTCTCAAATAGACTGCTGGCTTGAAGGAAGTCACATAACTGATGGCTACTATTTCTCAACAATCTTAGATATGAATGGAAGATTTGATATGGGTCTATAGTTAAACCAAAACTGCAGGGTCAAGGCAGATTACAGCCACTTTAAAGGACCTTGGTACATAGCCTGTTGATAATGACAGGTTAATCATATCAAGGAGGTGGCTGCTAAGTAAAAGTAAAGCATCTTTAATGAGCTTTGTTGGAACTGGGTCTAAGAGACAGGTAGATGGTTTAGTTGAAGAGACTATCAAAATTTGCTGATTGACCTCTACGGGAGAAAAGCATGACCAAATGGTTCAATAGTCAACTCTGTGGTTTCTGGGTCTGAAGGAATTAAAGGTGGACTAGAATTAGTGGAGGACAGGAGACCATTAATTTTATCTCTGATGAACAAAATCTTATTATCAAAGAAGTTCATAAAATCATTGCTATGAAGGGTTGTAGGAATACTAGACTGATGTGCACTCTGGTTCTTTTTAAGTCTGGATACTGTAATGAAAAGAAACCTGTGGTTGTTCTTCTTTTCCTCTATTAATGATGAATAATAAGCTGCTCTAGCAGAACGAAGTGCCTTCCTGTATTTATTTAGACTATCCTGCCAGGCTGAATGGTGTTCTTCCAGTTTAGCAGAACGCCATTTTCTTTCCAGTTTTCGGGTATGCTGCTTTAATTGGCAGGTATGAGAATTAAACCAGATAAATATTATAAGATTTTATACACTATATTAGTGGATTAGATCTAATGTTTTTTGCAGAGTCTGTTCTATTATCAACAACCTATCAATTTGAGATGGACTAAAATTGACTGAGGGAAAGAATCTGCTGTGTAATTCAGATGTGGGATTAAATTAAGCGCTGTAGGGATTTCCTCCTTAAATTTAGGTATAGCATGATCTAATAAATGTCTAGTACCAACATTTTTGGCGGGAAGGGAATCATTGAGTAACAAAAATTCTAAAGTTATCAGGTAGTGGTCGGAGAGGAGAGGATTTTGTGGAAATACTATTAAGTCTTCAAGTTCCACATCATAAGTCATTTCTAAGTCAAGGGTGTGATTAAAACGGTGAGTGGCTTTATGTACACACTGACTAAAGCCTATCTAGGAATGACACAAATGCATTACTGAAACTATCATTGCCATCGTCTACATGAATATTGAAGTCTCCAACAATAATTGTCAATAATAATCTGTTTTAAGGACTAGACTGGCTAGGAACTCAGTGAACTCTGATTAAAAAACCAGTGTATGGACCAGGGTGACGATACACTATAATAAAGAGCATAGGCTGGAGTGGTTTATAGATTGGGTTAGATAGGCTAAGACTGAGGTCGAATCCCAATTCACCCCTTGGCCGTCCCCCTTACTCCTATGCCTCCATTTTGCACATTCATGTGAAGGGGTAGGGGTGTGCCGATTCTCGCTCAATCAGACGAGAAGGGCTAAGGGGAAGTGCTGTATGGCCCTCGAAACACAGATTTTTCAGGACCACACAACAAACGGAGGGGTATGAGAAATTTTCCATAATTCTGTTGGAATCATCAGCAAGATGGAGGTAAACACAGCTAAAAAGTGGAGTGTGATGAAAGAAACACACAAATGTAAGTATATTTTTTCATAAATAAGTTAATCATTTGATCGTCCATTTCATGCACTTTCAATGCATTATAGACTGCATTTCTGTGGTTGATAGCCGCAAAAAAATGCCAAAGCCCATGCAACAGAGACGTTACAACTGCTAACGGTATGGTGCATTCTTCTATGGTATGGTATGGTGCATTCTTTTACCCTGAAACTTTAGTTGTTCCATTCTGATATCCATATATCAGAATAGATCTAAATACAGACACTAAAAAATTCATATGTGTGGTCATTAGTAAACCATCAAACCAAATGTTGGACCAGGACTTTTGCACAGGACTATAAATATAGATGGTCTGATGCTATTATATGCTGTGCTTTTTTTTTTTTTTTTTTTTTTTACAAAATGAAGTTGGTAATTACAACTGACTACCCATGACTTTTAACCTCTCCTACCCATCAGAAAAGACCTGTGATTAGCTAAAATCTTTGTCACAGAGTAGATTTTCTGCAGCCAGAAAACCACTTTGATTATATTATACCAAAAGGTATTTATACATCTTATGCCCAGTGATACTGAAAAAATATCAAGCATTTCATTTTTAAGTGGAGGAATGGAGGTTTTACTGTCTCTGGCCTAGAAAGGACAAATAATTACCAAGTTCATCAGGTATCTTAGAGGATAACATTGGAGAGGTTGATTATCAGCTAGAGTTTAGTGGAAGAGAAGTGGTGTAGCAGGACAATGAGCCTAAACACTAAAATAAATCTTCTACATTAACACATTTTAATAAATTTTGGAGTAGCCTAGTGAACCCCCAGACTTTAACCAAATAAAGATGGTCTGGAATGATCTAAAAGAGCTGATCTCTTAAGAATATATCTGAGCTAAATGAGTTCTGTAAGAGGAAGAGCCAATATTCCTCCTGACCATTATGCAGGTCTGATCTGCAGCCACACAAAGCATTTTTGAAGTTCCTGGTTTTAGAGCTTGAACCAGTTCTTCAAGCCAATGGTTCACTAACTTTTTCTACCAAAACTGAGAATGTTTTGTGGCTGCGTTCAATAAAGACATGAAAGATTAGAAGTATTTTTATTATTTATTTGCAGTGTTCTATTTGGCTTGTATTTCACAGCATTGTGCGAGCTCGGTCCAGTCTCCACTCATCTTGCCAAGTGGCTCTAATTCCAGCAGGTTTGAATATATGTCTGCAGTCAGCATTGGGTTAAGACATTTTTCCTTCACCACGGAATTAATGTGCAACTCAACTGCAGACAAGGTCACTGTTAGAAAACACAGAAAACCTTCCTTTTGATGGTGTAGTGCTCTTGCCTGTAGATTTGCATTATGAATTGTGGTATGAAGGACATTTTCCCACCGGTGTTGTTCTGCTGGTATCAAACAAAAAAAGTATGTCTCAAAGAGCCGTCTGTGTAAGGCATTAGCTTGTAACTGAACACAACATTGTTGACCTGCTATGAGCATCAGAATAGAAAATAAGCAACAATCACAACTAGTTGGGCTTTAAAAAAGAAAAACCCTACTGGACTACTATAAAATGCAGCAGATTCTTTTTTTTTTAATTTTATTTTAAAGCCTTCATTTTTTTTCGACAAAATCCTCAGTATAACTTAACATCTAAACAGGGAATATGTTACAATAGATCATATAATTCCATAATTATAACTCAAGCCCATGGGGATCTGCTTCCACCGGTATTTTTCATTATTAGTAATTAATCAGGCCTGGAACAACAGAACTGCAGCGTCTTTCATAATGAGGACATTTGTATTTTACTTACATCTAAATGAAATTTAACAGGCCATTTTAGGACACTGGACTTACACCATGTTGCTCTGTTGCATTGAGTAATGAGAAAGAAGTTGCCATCCTTTAATGAAACATAGATCTTGTAGCCAGTTCATTTTAGTTCACTGACACAAAAAAAAGGGATGGAGGAAGGGAGGGAAATAGGGACCTAGATACAGGATATTCAATATCAAAGTGTACAGTTACACAATTTCAACACATACAGTAACAAAAACTATCCAAAAATCCAAAATGTAAAACTCACACCTTATGTAGCTTTAACCTTGAGTGGATAAATGATTAAACATTGCACAGTAAATTTATACAGCCCAGCCAAACATAAAGTCCCTGTGTGTGCAGGTTTGTTATTTTTAACCTCTATAACTTAAGGGAGTTGATCATATTTACTCTTGCAGTCACTGTGTTGTTGCTATTTCAACAAATCCAAGTTATTATGCTCCTACTTTGAGTAATTTAGTTGTTACAGATAATAATAATGGATTAGATTTCTATGGTGCTTTTCAAGGCACCCAAAGTGCTTTACATTATTGATTCATTATTCCAGGGGTGCCCGAGCGACATTGTGTTTGGAACGAGAAAGCTGAGAGAGGGGTGCATCAGCGACTACTGTTGTACATCACAATATTATCCATTACTCAATGCCCCCTTAAACAAACGTCCTGCCCTCTTAAATGAAACTTCCCTAAGTGTCAGTAGGGAGGGAAGAGCAAAATGAGCTGGACAACAGAAAGGGACCTTAAGGAATTAGTAAAGCATGTTCAGTTTCACTTTCACTTTGCAAAGAGAAATAGGAGACTGTTGTTGTAGAGTGGATCATTGGCACATGCAGTCATACATATCTATTGTGCAGAGGTACACCCCCGCTGCCCGCTGGCACGGCCCCTACGACCACCACCAAACATTCATACGCACTCTTACACCAATGATAGTGACACTGGTGGCAAGGTGGGTGAAGTGTCTTGCCCAAGGACACAATGGCACATGACTAGGACAGAGTGGGATTCTCACCGCCAGTTGTCCTCTACTTCCATGGTAGACAGAGTCATAGCAGTTAACTTCAGGTGCTCAACTTTGACAAAGCAGGCGAGGAAATTGATGAAGACTTGAAGCTGCTTGTCATGCAGCTTATGAACAAGCGTCTGACTGCCCTATAATGAAAATAAGGTGAACATTATTCAGTATACAACATACACACAAGGTGGACTAATGTGGGCATTTTGAGGACAAAAGATTTCAATGTTGAATTAGTATAGAATCAAATTGCTCTTTTCTCATTAAAAACACTGATACAAAAGGTAGCATTCTATGTTCAA
This sequence comes from Apogon talboti, assembly GCA_037367365.1. Classification (NCBI taxonomy): domain Eukaryota; kingdom Metazoa; phylum Chordata; class Actinopteri; order Kurtiformes; family Apogonidae; genus Apogon; species Apogon talboti. Next base: position 8,268,408 of record JAPQRQ010000028.1, read on the forward strand.
CTCACCTGGAATTACCATGACATAATCATTAAGGATAGATAAAACTCCTGAGTGAACACTGAGGTGCAGCTCTGTTATGGTGGCTTCATGCCAACCCTTCTTAATCACCCTCTTCTTCCTATCCTTTCCCTGCTGTGTCATTCTTGGAAAGATCATAAACAACTCTGTAAGCCAACAATCCTATGGCTACCATAATGCAGGTAGGCAATTGTAGAACCAAGGAAAAATGGTTGTGATGAGTTATCTTTTTTCTTGAGGGCCTCATGAAAGGCCTGAATCTCTATCTGTGCCTTTTCGCTCACACTGTGCTTGACATTGAGCTGCTTCAGGGAGTCCTCATAGAGGGTCTTGTCCTCTCTGTCCATGAAGCCGAAAAAACAGGACTTTGTATGCAGGAAGCAGCCTCTGGGTGCTAATGGCAACATCATATGCAGACAGCCAGCGATGCCGCACAAACCTTTTGGGTGCTGTGCTTGGGATGCCCATGAACCCACAGATTTCCTTCAGGTAGTCTGCCTGAGGGAAGGACAAAGAAAGAGAGAATGAAACTGGTAAGCATACTATAAAGACATGTTTGCTGAGGGCTACAAAGTATCTCCATACAGGTGAGAGGGGAAGAGAGAATCAAACTGGTAAGTATAGCATCAGGTAAGTATACAGTGAAGAGGTGTGGTTTGGTGTAAACTTGAAAAATAATCTCTGTGAAGGAAATTCAATAATAACTAACCTGATCTGCCGACCACTGATGATCAGTGTGCAGGTCACTGAAGAGATTTTCTAGATGGTTGCTGAAAGGAGCAGCAAAAACATTTGCAGCGTTGTGAATGTGACGGCAACTATCTCCATTGAGAAGCCTTGGGCAGTGTTTCTGTCGCACCCTTGTTGTGCCCTGTCTTAATTCCTCTCTTGATACCGCAGGAACCCATCAAAATGCTGACAAGATTTGACCATATAGAATATTATTGTCCTGAAAGAACTTGGCTAGCAGCTTTTGGATCTTCATAGCGGTACCTTTCACAACTTCTAATGTGCCAAGGTGTTCCTTGTCTACAGCCCTCTTGTCTGTGTTAAAGTAATTGACCAGGATGGATTGCGCTAATTTGTTTCCATTGGCGGTGCTTTCATCAAGGTTAATTGAAAATGGATACCTCTGGGTGTTTGTGATTATCCTTTCGGAAAATGTGAAACCTAGCCCATGAACCATCTTATATGCTGCTGATGTCCGAGACAGCTTCAGTGCTTGGGACAAGTTAAGCATCACTGGGGCAAATTTTAAAGGTAGTGAATGCTCTGCAAGGGTAGCAAGAACCATTGCCTAGACCAAAAACACGCCAAAAAAAACTAAAACATATGGGCTATGTTACTGCATTATCATAGGCGCACACATTTAAACTGCTTTTCCATGAGGACTGATTATACAGATTATGTCTACTGCTTTAAAAAAAAAAAAAGCCAATATCACACCTATTCACATTTACAATCTTTAATTGTACAAAAACAACCTACCCTTTTTAAAAACATACACACCTCTGTATTAGCAACCCATTGGAATAGGGGTATGGGAAAGAGCGGACTGGGGCAAAAAATCGGAATTGAACTATCTGACTGCAGTTTTAGAGAGGAGGATGTTGTCCAAGCTACGGGACATCCTGGACAATGTCTACCACCCACTCCACAACACACTGATGGAGTACAGGAGCACCTTCAGTGCTATACACAGATCCACAGACACCCAGATCCACCACAGAACGCCACAGGAGGACATTCCTGCCTGTGGCCATTAAACTCTATAACTCCTCCCTCTGACATATTGAACATATTTGACATATTACATTGGACATATAACAGGAATATGTCATGATGAGTGTCTTACACTCCTTGTTTTCTATTGTGTGCCGTGTTTGTGAATTTGGTTTCTTTGCATGTTTGTTCATTTGTTTTCATGTATGTTTTGGACTCTTTTCAGTTGTGATTGCTGTATTATTATTTTCTTTGATTTGAGCTGATTACATGCATATTTTAGAAGTGGCTGAATATGATTTTAGGCAGTGAAGGCAATGTATTGACTGATAGCTGCACCAGCCAATATGCTACAGATGGATTTATATGTAGGCCAGGTGCTTGGATGCGGTAGCCCTTTTTGTTTCCAATGGACGCGGACACGCCGGGGAGCGGTGGTGGTGGACAGCCTCAAGGGCTGACTTACCGGGGAGCAGCGGTGGCTGAGGACCTCGAGGAGGCCGACCAGAGACGCCCGGCAACAATATAATGGAGGCCTTGGGACGTGAAGTGGCAGAAGCTCCCTAACGCTAGATTAGCTGCAGGCTGAGCTGAACCCGGAAGCCAGAGAAAACATATCCTGTGTTTCAGAGTGCTCGCCTTCTCCTTTTATCCCAGTTGCAGGGAGCGGTCCAGCTGAGGTGGAGGCCAGGTGAGGAATGGGAGCAGCGCAAGCAGCTGTGATGTTTGAGGCAGAAGCAGGGTGGAGGCAGCTCGCGGTGTCTAACTAGCGTGGTGGAAGGGACGGCGCCATTTTGGAGGACAGAAGACCAGAGCTGGTTGTGAGCTTGCGGACTGTTAAATTTTAACTTTGACTTTGTTTTTAATTCTGTTTTTTTAAAACAAAAGACTCCCTCTTTTTTTAGAAAAGACACTGCCCCTAACCAATTACGGGTTTTATTTAGTTCTTTGCAAATAAATGTTTTCAGTGCAACGATTGTGTTTGGGTTATTGAGAACCCCTCACCCTCGTTATCAAAGAACCTAAACTATAGTATTTAGTGGTTGGTGACAAACATTTGGATATTGTAAACAATAGAAACCAACCACCACCCATCCTGTTCATGATGAATACTGTAACGCCCTTGTAAATCTATTGTAAATCACTTGTACGTTTCTGTACATTTTGGACATAACTGCATAGTATTGTTTAGTAGTATATAACTGCATAGCACTGTATATTGTTTACTTATTTATATATTTTTTTTCTTTCCTTGTTCTTGAGTTACTTTCTTCCCGTACTTTAACTGTGTTGGAGCAACTGTAACGCACAAATTTCCCCCTGGGGATTAATAAAGTATTTCTGATTCTGATGTGGCCACTGAACTAAAATAAATTTGACACCTTTGACTCTTGATAACTTCAGTATAATTTTTGCATTATGCAGATTCATACTCTGGGCCAGATTGGAACTTTTGGTGAGCTGGTTTTGGCCTGCGGGGCACATGATGTTTAACACCCCTGCTATACCATGTCTATGGGCAGGTCCGTCCATCCCCACATCAACAAGCTGGTGTGGATCAGCGCCTTTCACTGCCGTAATGTCCCGTATAGTATCACTGGAAAGTGCAAAATCCGATTGCATGAACAGTGACGGCAACGGACATCGAAATTGCACTTGCGCCTATTCATACACTTTTAGAGAGTTTTTCCTGTGAAAAACAATTAAAATCGGACATTTTTGCTCATTTATAAAAACCAACCGGACGCTCTGGACAGGACGTGAAAAGAGGACATGTCCAGGCAAAAGAGGACATTTGGTCACCCTAACTTATAATGACGGGGCTGTTATTAGGGATGGGAATAGAGATCCCATTGCTCAATTCCTTGGAGTCGTTTGCCTGCCTGCTTAATGATTCTGCTTATTGAGTCCGCCTTTGTTGCACATGCGTGATGATGTCACATGCATGCTGCATTGTTTTGGTTTAGAACATAGCCAACATAACGTTGAGGCACAAATGCCCCAAAGTATGGCTATATTTTGAGCGATGACACCAGGGCCACTTGTAACACTTGCAAAGCTTCCATTTTTTCAAAGGAGGGAAATTCCCCCGATATGCAAAAACATATGCCCACACAGCATGCAATTCAATTGCAGGAATGTCATGTGTTTGATACACTAGTTGGCGACGCTTGTGAATAGTGGCAGAGCAAACACCAGGGTGTCATTGGGGCCTGGTTCTGGGGGGGGGGGGGGGGGGCAAAAAAAAAAAAACCCCCACAAATTTCC
>JAPQRQ010000028.1:8281317-8295558 GCA_037367365.1 Apogon talboti
CCCCCCCCCCCCCCCCCCCAACACACAGACGGCCCCCTCAAGTGTCCGAAGATAGGGAAAAAGGAAAATGAGGTGCACGACAGCGGGAAATATAGAGAAATTAGTAAAGCGTCTTAAGTTTCACCTTCCCTTGTATGGTCATATAGTGTGACCCCCCTTCTGTCGCTGTTTCTGTCACCGGCATGTGCCCCCTTAACATTCCTGATCACCACCTCATATATGACTATCTTGAACCGGGCCCGGGGTCATCTATTATTATTATTTGTGCATACTGTATATGTTATATTTTCTGTGCAGAGATGAAAATATAAAAGACATTTAATGCAAACAAACCCGTTTGTACTCGTAATCCCTCATCCAATGAGAATCGATAAGAGAATTGATAAGGAATCGGATCGATAAGCAAAATCGATAATGGAATCGGAATCGTTAAATTCTTATCAATTCCCATCCCTAGTTGTTATATTGTATATTCTTCCTTTCATATAACTACACATGCTGATGAAGATAACGTTTCTCACCTCAAGGTAACAATGACACTCACTGCACTGCATAGAAGACCGTCTTCACAGAATTCGAAAAAAGTTGCTCGAGGCTCTGGTACCAGAACCCATAGCTAGAACCTTCTTCATCTCGATCTCGATTGATTGTTTTACCCCAGTATTATTTTTAAACTTCTGGTGTTTTTCGAACATGCGCACTAGGTTTCACTACTGGATGTGTACATCAAAAAGAATGCGCATGCCCAACAGTTTGGAGTATGCACAGAATTCTTAGAGGGTCAATAAATTGTTTCCTCAATTTTTTATTTTTTTTTGTCTCACTCCCATTTCTTCTTTTTGCATTTTGTAGCTCTACTTAGAATCTTCTTAAGATCCAAGAGTGCAAAATGTAAAATAATGCAATTTTTGAACTGGTCTTAAAATTTTGATCAGGAGTGTATTTTCACAAATCAGTAAATTGTATCATCTTAACCTATATGACATCAGCAATAGATGAAACTATGGAATGTTTGAGTGTAGAAATTCATAATGAAAAGAAGTAAAATATAATTATAAGCTGTGTATATCAATCACCTGGTTCAAGTATAGAACTTTTCAGTGAATGGATAGAGAAATTATTTTCCACTGTAAACCAAAAAATATTATTTATCTGTGGCGATTTTAATATTGACCTATTAAATCCAACTAAACTGAAAGTCACTAATGACTTCTTGGACACAATGTACAGTATGTGCCTTTACCCATCAATAGCTAAACCAAGCAGAATAACATCACACAGTGCCACAATTATCGATAACATCTATACTAACATCATGGGTAACCAAACCAGCAGTGGCCTGTTTACATGTGACATCACAGACCACTTACCTCTGTTCACTCTGTTTGACAGTGATATAAAGAAATGTAATAATGACATGAAAATTATCTATAAACAAGTAAGAACTGAAGAAAGTCTCAACGCCTTCAACAATAGTCTAATGCTCCAGGATTGGAGCACAGTCTACACTGTTTACACATCGACGTCGGCCAAAGATAAATACCCGAGAAACCGCAGACATTGGTTATCATATTGAAGACCAGCCCAACTGCGCCAATTTTTTTTTTTCTGACTCGACCGGCCCACATGAGCCAGCGGCCCACCGGGAAGTCTCCCGGTACTCCCGATGGCCAGTCCGCCCTTGGTCTACAGAGAATCAGATGTGGACAGTGCATATGGTAAGTTCTTAGACATATTCATTTCTCTGTACCATACACACTGCCCTGCTGAAGAACACTGTATAAAGAAAAAGAAAATAAAAAGCTCTTGGTTTACTAAAGGAATAATAAATGCTTGTGAAAAGAAAAATAATCTCTATAAATTGTTCATTAAGTTAACCCTTTCATGCATGAATTATGAGAACCTTAGTCAAGATTTTTTTTTCATGATTGTTTTTATTCCTCTTTAGGCAAGAAAAAAAACAATGCTATTGAATTTTTTAATGAACCTATTTTTTATGGAGTTACAAAAATGTCAACCCAGCTGGACCCCATCTGTTCAGTTTTTTAAACAAAGAAACATGTATTTAAGACACAATATCAGAAAGTTATATACTGTGTGAAAATTATGAAATAAAAACATTTTTAATACAGCTAATCTGATGTTTTCCTCACATTTTATTATACTGTAATACTAGTTATTATTCACTTCATGGAGATAATATACAAAAAAAAAACTTTTTGGATAAGAAAACTGTTAAATACAGTCTAATAGCAATTGTTGGGTGATATGCAACTAAAGCAAAACGACGTAAAGTGCTTTGGGTACCTTGAAAAACACTATAGAAATCGAATCCATTATTATTATAATTATTATTAAAATCTTCAAAATATCGACTGGGTAGTAGTACCCATAGAATAATTGTTTCTGATACTGAGTTAAAGCGAGACACTGCTGAAAAAACCCAGATTTTTCATGCAGTGGTCAATTGTGAGATTTTGGGCTAAATTACTCCTTCAATATGTGTTCTTTCAAGCTGCTATAAAGACAACATTGAAACTAAACATTTAGATGTTTTATTTTATTACAGTTTGTTTAGTTGCCGCAGTAACTTTCTCCAGAATTGACTGAGAAGTTAGCATTACAAATGCCAAATTTCCTCTTTACTGAAGTCTGTTATGTCTGGTATCGTTATAAAGCTCTGAGTGTCCTGCACAATGTTATGTAACCCAAATAAGGACACTTCCTTTCTGAGTATCCAAAGTGGGGTTTTATGCTAAAGGGGGGGTTTTATGCTAACCTGACATGATTTGTGCTAACGTGATTTGCTCAGACGTATCACGTGGTGTACTCTGACACTTCCAGGTTGAGCTCACTGTGGGACCACCAAAAACGGCTCTAACACCGCAGTTTTCAAGGAAAAGAAAACAGCAATTGCGCCTTGCTATGTATTGGATTAGCTGAAAAAACATCAGAGAGCAACACATCTGATCATAAGCGGTTGTTGGGAAACACGACATGACAACAGTGTGAGAGATAGAATATGGAAACAGGGCTGAGGAACAATGCTTTGATACATGGGGAAAGACAGACACCCTGTGGTGTCTTCAAATCAGTCCACGCCAAAGTTTTTGCACATATGGACTCCACAGAGGCTTCCACAGAGTTGGGCATACTGTGCGCGTATTGTAAGCGGTGCAGACTCCGCGCACACTGTCTGCGGACCTTTGAGGTTTCATAGTCAAGCGTAGCAATTTCCTATGTATCAGCTTGGTGTCATGTTCACTTTAGGTCGACATTGAGTCCGGTTCTAATATGTGCAGACATCTGTGGAGTCAAGTACACCCAACTCTGTGGGGGCCTTGACTTACTGAATCAGTCGCACTACTGCCCCCAGTGGCCTGACTTATCAGTGCATGCCAAAGTTTTTGCACATACGGATGGACAGGCAGACGGACGGACAGACGGATGACCAACTGATGACAATACCCTGCGGTCAGTGTGGCAAAGGGTAAAAATTACAAGGATCCACCAAGGCAACATATTGTGACTACTTCATTGATAAGAATGGTAATATGGTATAGAATGGTATAATAGTGTTTTGTAAATGTTGGCCTGGAGTTGGCTTCAGAAATTCCAGATCAGGGCATTGACCAATGTAATAAAACTATTAAAAGGATTCCATATTCATTTTTCCTTTCGGCAACAAATGAGCAGGAGGTGATAAATAATGTTCTAAAATGCAAAAGTAAACTATTCACTGACTGTCATGATATTGACATGACAATTGTTCAAAAAGTCAAACATAACACTGCAAAAGCTCTAACCCATATCTGTAATTTATCATTCCAAACTGGTCGTTTCCCAAATAAAATGAAAATCACAAAGGTAATTTCATTATACAGAAATGAGAGTAGACACAGCTACACAAATTACAGACCAATATCCTTAGTACCGCAATTTTCCAAAATCTTAAAAAAACTCTTTAATTCCCGACTAGAAAAGTTCCTTGACAAACATGAAATAATTAATCAAGGTCAATACAGTTTTAGCACAAAAACAACCACCTCAATGGCAATAACTGAAACAATAGAAGAAATCACTAACTCGTTGGATCAAAAGAAACATGCAGTTGGGAATTTTAGCGATCTTAAAAAAGCTTTTGATACAATCAATCCTACTCAACAAACTTAAACTATATGGTATTATAGGGGTTGCTGGGGAGTGGTTAAGAAGCTACTTAACAGGAAGAGTTCAATATGTTAAAATGGGACTGTATTCATCAAAAAATCTTTGCATTTCTCGTGGTGTCCCCCAGGGGTTCTTTTTGGGACCAAAACTGTTCAATGTTTATATCAATGACATATTTGATGTATCTCAATCACTAAAATATATACTTTTTGCACATGACACCACCATATTCTTTCGCAGTAATGATTATAATGAACTTGTAACCATGGTAAATGAGGAATTAAACAAATTGAAAAAGTGGAGGGACAATAATAAATGATTATTAAATTTGAATAAGACTAAGGCAATGATGTTTGGAAATTTAAAAACCAATTCAGAACTGCAGATAATGACTGAAGGAGTCCAAATTGAAAATGTAAATGACAACAAATTTTTAGGAGTTATAATAGACAGTAAATTATCATGGAAAGCCCACGTCAGACATATAAAAACAAAAATCCCTAAAAGCCTTTCAATTATAGATAAAGTGAAACTACACCTTGATGAAAATGCACTCCGTACTTTATACTGCTCCTTGGTACTTCCATACTTCACATATTATGTGGAAATGTGGGGAAACAGTTACCAGTGCACAATTAATCCATTAGTCGCATTACTGAAACTAGCAGTGTGGATCATTCACAAGGTTGGGTTTCTAGAATACACTCATAATCTGTTTATTCAGTCAAAACTATTAAAAATCCACAATCTTGTAAAATATTATATGTATCATAATGCTGGAAGGTCTCAGATCGACTCTATGTGTCTTTGTGTGTGTCTGGGCCATTCTGAGAAATACAGATGTTTTTAACTGGCCAATTTGGTCCCGACAGTGGAGGAATAGTCCCATTTACACATGCACGATCTTTTCTCTTTAAAATTCACTTTTTAAAACTCCGGAGGGACTGATTTCATCTCTGCCAACGCATTTTGCCCAGTTGGTCCAAGTTGCTACTGTCGCACTTGCGCAACTGCACCCTGCATGACGGGAAATTAAATTAAAAACAGGAATGACACATTTACAGGCAAGGAACACACTAGCAAAAATGGCAAGTTGATAGGACCAATAGAATCCCTTTTTTAAACTCAGGAGGGTCTGATTTCATTCACGTTGCGTCACGTCTCTGGCAACGCATTTCGGGCAGTTGGTCCAAGTACAGTTACTGTCGCGCATGTGCAAATGCCCGCTGCATGATGGGAAATGAAGTTCAAAACAGGAACAGTCATTTACGGTCAAAGAACACACTAGCAAAAATGGCAAGTTGATAGGACTAATATTTTGGGGGATATTAGTCATAATACATATCAGTTCTTTTCACTTTCACAATACACTTTATCCAAGCATGCCAAAACGCAAGCATCTAAGTGGATCTGCTGCTCAAAGGAACAAGGATAGGGAACACAAGCTCTTAATATGCCAGATGGAAACCTCTCCCCAAAGGCAGCTATGACTATGTATATGTACTACATGTATTGTGTATGTCTAACACAAAACAGATAAAGGCTGAAATACACGTGTTTCACATGGTATAAACACTATCTACAAAATATACAGTACATATACAACAACTGTAATTACAGCAGTTAAAATTATATTTGCAAAATACTTCATTGAATAACATATCAAAATCTACTGCATTCTGTTCCAATTAGGGAAAAGTCTTTTGGGATACATTTGGCAGAGGGATAATAATTCAGGATATTTTTAATATCTTGGTGTATTCAACTTCCCATAGCAAAATATTCCCACAGCTAGATGAGTGAATTTATCCATGGGGATTTAAGCTAGTACATCAATAATCTTGTTCAAAGCATTCAACAGATCACTACCAAGTACTATTCAAAAATTTTTCACTGTTTGAGAGAGAAGTCATAATTTGAGAGGATATGGAGATTTCACATTACCTAAATTTCGAACGACTCGTATACATTTTTGTGTGTCTGTATGTGGAGTGAGACTTTGGAACAGTCTGGATATCCAACACAAGCAATGCCAAAATATCCACAGATTTAAACTGCTATACAAACATATGGTCTGGTCACAGTATAAAGATAGAGGGTCTTAATACTTATGTTAGATCAATATTCTGTCTTACAATGTTGATGTGTGCGTGTTGTTCCTCACCAAGTTGGTATGTGTTCATTACCTTTCTGGTATTGTTTTTACTGTTGCTGGTATGTGCTGTTCTTTACCATTAGTGGTAATGTAGTTTTCTTACCATTGTTGGTATGTAATTATTATTATAATGCAAATTAATAGTTAACTGTTACCCGTGGTAACACGACCATGAATGTACTTTATTTCTATTTTTCACACATATTTTGGTTATATAATGTAAATACTGTTGAATGAGTTTATTATAATCTGGCATATACCTAACTGCTCATTGTCCTGATTTGAAGTCTAAAGACAGGAGTGAGTATTTAAAATCTCATTATGTTAAGTTATTGATGATGAGAAATAGGTGTGGGATTAAATAAGTTTTCATCTTCCCACTCCTTTCCGAGTGTAAATTAATTAATTTGAAATTTTGGACAAGCATGTATTCTCTTGAATGCTCCAAATAATTGAATAAATGGAATGAAGGAATGAATGAATGAATGAATGAATGAATGAATGAATGAATGAATGAAATGGTAGTCAGCACACACCTGCCACCATTTTAAGTGCCTCTGATTAACCCCAAATAAAGTTGGACTGTTCTAGTAGGCTTTTCCTGACATTTTTGTAGTCACATCTTACAGTACAAGCCATGGTCCACAGAGAGCTTCCAAAGCATCAGTGGGATCTTACTGTTCAAAAGTATCAGTCAGGAGAAGGGTACACAAGAATTTCCAAGGCATTCAATATAACATGGAACATGGTGAAGAAAGTCATCATCAAGTGGAGAAAATATGGCACAACAGTAACATTACCAAGAACTAGGCGTCCCCCCCAAAACTGATGACAAGAAGAAGAAAACTGGTCAGGATGGCTGTCAAGAGGCCAACAGCAACATTGAAGGAGATGCAACAATTTCTAGCAAATACTTGCGGTGTAGTAGCTACATATGACAACAATCTCACATGTCTGGGCTATGGGGTAGGATAACAAGACAAAAGCCTTATCTTGTGAAGAAAGGACCCAAGCTGAGCTATATTTTTAAAAACACATTATAAATCTCCCGAATTCATGTGGGAAAATGTGTTATGGTCGGATGAAACGAAGGTTGAATTTTTTGGCCATAATTCCATAAGGTATTATTATTATAAGGTATATTTGGTGCAAACACAAGACTTCTCATCACCAAAAGAACACCATACCTACAGTGAAGCATGGTGGTGGCAACATCATGCTTTGGGGCTGTTTTTCTTTAGCTGAAACTGAGGACTTAGACAAGGTGGAGGGAATTATGAACAGTTCCAAATACCAGTCAGTGTTGGTACAAAACCTTCAGGCTTCTGCTAGAAAGGTGAAAATGAAGAGGAACTTCAGCTTTTAGCACAATAGTGATCCAAAGCCCCATCCAAATCAACAAAAGAATGGCTTCACCACAAGAAGATGAAAGTTTTGGAATGAGAGACCAGACCTCAGTCGGATCAAACATCTATGGAGTGATCTGAAGAGGGCTGTACACTGGAGATGCCCTCGCAATCTGACAGATTTGGAGCATGTTAATAAAGAAGAGTGGGCAAATATGGCCACATCAAGATGTGCCATACTGATAGACTCCTACCCAAAAAGACTCAGTGCAGTAATAAAAGCCAAAGGTGCTGCAACAAAGTATTAGTTTAAGGGTGTGCATATTTATGCAACCAAGTTATTGTAAGTTTTTTTTTATTTTTCCCCTTAAAATATTTCAGTCTGTTTTTCAATTGACTCGTACTGGTTACACGTCTCATTAATGGTCGGAAAAGTTTGAAATTAACTATCTTGGTCTCATTATTTTACATTACAAAAACCTGGCATTTGAACAGGGGTGTGTAGACTTTTTATATCCACTGTATATGGATAAATGCATAATGATGATGGAGGCAGGGGAGAGGCAGGACCAAAGCAGCAGGTCAAGAGATGATCCAGGGAAAACCTGTGAGGTCATAAAGAGAGAGACTCCACGGAAGAAGTCAGTAAAATGTATTTGCAGAGAAGAGGAGGAGAAGAGGGGAGGCCAGAGAGAAGGAGGAGCCGAACAGAGTCCAATGTATCATGATGAGTCTCCCAGCAGTCTAAGCCTATAGCAGCGTAACTAAGAGCAGCCTCAGCCGCCCTAACTATAAGCTTCATCAAAAAGGTGAGTTTTAAGACTACTCTTAAACATAAAGAGGGTGTCTGCATCCTGGACTGAGGCAGGGAGGTGATTCCACAACAGAGGAACTTGATAGCTGAAGGCTCTAGCTCCCGTCTTACTTCTGGAGATTCTAGGAACCACCAGTAAGCCTGCATGTTGACAGTGTAATGCTCTAGATGGATTGTATGGAACTAAAAGCTCTTTTACATAAGTAGGTGCCTGGCCATGAAGGGCTTTGAAAGTGAGGAGGAGTATTTTAAAGTCTATTCTAGCTTTTACAGGGAGCCAGTGCAGAGAAGATAAAATGTTAAATATACAAATACTACTAAGATATACCAAAAGCTAGCTCTATACTACAGATAAGAAATATGTATAATATATGAGGATATATACAGATAATAACCTGTATATATCCTTATACAAGGTAAAATTAAAAATGGCAAACTATAAGGAGAAAGAAGGAAAAAACAAGTGAAAGACACCAGGTAAATTTAATGGAGCACATGGAGCAGAGATAATGTAACAGAAGGAAAAACAGAGGAAGAAGAACAAGTCAATTAAATCAATGTTGAGAGAATGAGGATGAAAAAAGGACAATGACAGGTAAAAAAAAAATAGACTGAAAGTCATCAAGCAGACAGAACAAGAGGTGTAAAAGGATAAAGGAAAAGAGGGATAAAAGTACATATGGAATGACACGAGCTATTAGAGAGCGAGAGGAGATTAGGGAAAGACGAAAAAAGTGAGGAAAAGAACAAGGCAGATGAAGAGGTTAAGACAGAGGTAGAGGAAAAGAGAGAGAGAAAACGACGAAGATGGAGCAAGGGCAGTTGTCAGACATGGGAGGCAGAGGAGGAGGAAGTGGAAGTGAGAAGATAGAGAGGAAGATGTGGACGGAGAAGGAGAGGAGCAGAGGGCGAGAGGGCACGGCTATCTGTGGGGAGGAGGAGAGTGAGGCAGAGACCCAGCTGTTGTCAGTGTCGTGCTCCTGACGGCCTCCTCCTGCCTCTGCTCCTCTGTAATAACTTGTCAGATCGATGACTCCCCAGACAGCCAGGCTTTTTACTGCTGCACAAATGAAGTGTATGACATTTCTGCCACTTTCACAGGTCACCGCTGCACACTCTTGCACACTTACAACAAGGGCCTGGAGAAGTCAGTCCCATCTGCCAGGGTGTATGCCCCCTGACGGAGTTGCCTGGGAACCGCAGGGCTGAGCAAAATACTCCATTTTACGGCACAGTAATTGAGACTCAGTGAGATGAAATGACCATACTAGTGTTTGCACCCTTCAGATCACCTTTTTTAGCGCACCGCCATGAGCTTTTATGAAGGTGCTGTGTCCGACCCCTTTGTCACCGTCTTCGTCACCCTCGTCTTTGTCTTCATTAGCAATTTCTTCAAATATATTCTCTGACGAAACTACTGGTTGGATTCATTTCACATTTTTTATGTGGCTTCCACAATGTCTACAGAGTTTGTTCACAGTTTTGAGAAGTTTAGATTTTTGAACTTTTGACAAAATTTTGAAATGTTAAAAATTCGCCCTTACTTATGATGGGCTATATTTTCATGGTTTATAACAGGGAAATGGTTAGAGATATCAACATAGTTAGTCTTGAGTACTGATAGGAAGTCATATATGGACTTTGATTTAATTTGTTGAGTTCTCCTCCAGTGAAAGTACCACCCATTTCTATTGGGAGATTGATCTCCTGCATCAAGACCACAGGACTGTAACATACTGGTAGAACCTGACAACCTCGCAAATTCAAGTTGTTATTGATTCTTGCCAATGAGCTACAGGGCCATTGGTCCGATTTTTTATCACAGCCCAATCTGCTAGCCCCTGTTGGCTATTTGTTTCTAGTCAGAATCATTTCAATGTTACACAAAACCATGTGTAGTGAACCTCAGTGAAGGGTTTTTAACGCAACCCAGGTAGCCTCCTCCCTTAGGTCCTCATTTTGCCCCAGGTGTAGTATAAAAGGCTTCATGTGGCTCAGTTCAGCCTCTTACTGGTCCCTGGTGGTTAGGGTTACCAGATCCCAACTCACCAGATAAGGGACAAAGACTATGTTTGTGCGGGACAATGTGGGACACCAATGCATGGAAATAGTCTAACGTAACTTAAGGAAACAATAAACAAATACATTTTCCTTCTTAGCTTATAACATTACTATGCTTTGATGTCTAGTTGATTCAGTAGCACAATAACAACTATGAAAATTAAAACTTGATGTATTTTATTAAAATGCATCTTTCCCAAGTTTGCTCAGAAAAGAAAACATAGTGGGAGAAAGCGTTCATACTATTTTGCAGTGCCTCTTATAAACATACTTGACAGTGTACAGTCAAACACAAGATTCAGTCAATGCTATTATTAATCTTTCAAGTATAACTTTAGTACTTTAAAGTGTTTTAAAGGGGTGTGGCTTGCCTGTATTTTCTCTAACAACAGATAGAAACAACAGCCCCTGCGCAACTCCAGTCCAAAGACCACAACATGAAAGTGTTTGCTGTAGTAGAAACCATATACTGAAACACATATTGAAACAGAACTAAAGTAGACTACATGTACTAAGTTACTGATTATCTGAACAAAACATTAGCTGCAATAAAAACCCATCTCACTCAGCTCAGAATCACATTAACTACACATAATAAATACATTTGAAAAGCATCTGTATTTACTGAAAAGGCAACACTGGGGTGGTAAAAGCACCACTGGAAAAGTAGGCACTACCTAAAACAGTAAAATGAAAAAACAAAACCAAACACAAAAAAAAAAACAAAACAAGAAATACAAACCAAAACTGGTCTGGGGGAACACAAACTTATAACAAACAAAATAATAAAGTTAATAGCTTTGATTAATTGTGCACTATGTTACTATGGACTGTGTTGCTATGGTGCACCAAAGCCACGGATTTCAGCCACGGACAGATAGTCTGCCAGTCTTTATTACCTCTGCCAAGGAGGTTATGCATTCACCAGAGTTTGTCTGTCTGTCTGTTAGTTAGCAACATAACGCAAAAAGTAATGGGCATATTTTAATGAAATTTTCAGGATATGTCTGAAATGGGACAAGGAACAAGTGATTAGATTTTGGGGGTGATCCAGGATTTTATTATGGCATTTTCAGTTGAATAACCTCTCAGCTGGCATGTCTGTTTCTACACCTGACATTTGACACCATGTCAACGTGGCCCTATTGTTTATCTTTTGCTAGGTAACCCACTTCAAGGGTTTTATATGTTACATCAGCATGGTGGGGAACTGAGCTGCCTTGGTGGAGGTCCGCGCTCTCTGAGTGCTTTTCTAGTTACAGCTGCATTTCCTTTTCTTGGCTGTAATACACCTCGCTGTTTCCTCCATATTTAGCTGTTTTGTATACTGATATTTTGTTTTTGGCGATTGCGCCCTTAACCTGCAGTGTTCTCTGTCACAGTTCGATTGACAATCACACAGTCCGCCCCACTCCCTGCACGCATTTCAAAACTGTAGCCTGACTATTAATAACAATGCAGGACAGCATCTTAATTTTTGGGACATTTGAAAAGTGATAAAAATGGGGGAGTGTCCTGCACAAAGTGGGATATCTGGTCACCCTACTGGTGGTTGCCTCTGTAGGTGGTGAGTAGTTGAGCACCATACGACCGTACAAAGTGAAGGTGAAACTTAAGACGCTTTACTAATTCCTCTATGTCTCCCGATGTTGTGCACCTCATTTTCCTTTTCCCTACCTTCATAAACTTTAATTTGACGGGGCAGGACGTTTGTCCCCCCTAGAACCGGGCCCGGATGATGCCCTGGTGTTTGCTCTGCTGCTAGATTCACAAGCATTGCTAAGTAGTGCATCAAACACTTGACATTCCTGAAAATGAATTGCATTCTGTGGACAAATGTCTTACCATGTTGGAGGTATTTCCCCCATTTGAAGAAATGGAAGCTGTGCAAGTGTTCCAAGTGTCCCTGGTCATCTTTAACCGTGAAATATAAACAGACTTTGGAGCGTTTCTGCACCATGTTGGCTACATTCTAATCCAAAACAATGCAGCGTGCGTGTGATGTCATCACACACGTGCAACAAAGGTGGAACCGATAAGCAGAATCGTTAAGTAGGCAGGCAAACGATTCCAAGGAATCGAGCTTCCAGGAACCGGTTCTATTTGAGAGCCGGTTCTCGATTCCCATCCCTAAGTACCATTCTGTTTGATTCAGTATTTTTGGGTCGTATGTTGATTTTAGATATTGTTTAATTATCAATTGGGTTGTTGATTTTCTTAAGTTTTTTTTTTTTTGCACTGTTTGTTTCAGGGAGTTTCTTTTTTGTTCCTTTCTTTGATTTTCAGTGCAGCCTGGGTGTCATCAGGTGGGAAGCTAAGGACCGTGGTGAGGACCTCACTCCTGTTGCATGCAAGTAGGCACTGGGGCACTTTTAGTGCAAGTTTTGTAGTGATTTATGTTGTGTTGCAACCCAGGCTAGTGGGAAGGGGCACATACCCAGTAGTCTGCCTCCCACTGAGGCCCCAGTCCACTGATCCTAGCTTTCTGTTATAGTTACTGGAGTTTTAGTATTGTGACAACCAGCCTTTTAGATAGCTAAGGTGTTATTTTTTCCCCTCAGCAGTTCCAGTTTTCTATTTTTAGATTATCCTTGATTCATTTACATTATTTCAATGAAAATATTTGCTTTATCTACTGTCTCTGCCTCCTCAGTCATGACCCCGTGCCCTAATATTTTTTCATCACACTGGTTTATTTTTCTGATTTTCATATCCTGGGCTGCAAGTCTCCAGGTGGCGTTGTTCGTCCCTCCTTAGTTATCTTTAGTCGCCCCTTATTTAACATTGAAAACTCCACTCCTTGCCACACATTGTTTAACCGATAACAGAAGCTTCATTCATACAAAACCAAATTATCATCAGAAAACAGAAATGACAGTGCTTAAAAATAGGGACCTAGATACCAAGTACCAGACATTAAAATACACACTAACACATTTTTTACAGGTAACAAAAACTAACCAAAATCCCAAAATGTAAAACTTACACCTTGTTGTAGCTTAACCCTTAAATGGATAAATGATTGATTTTTAAAATGGGAAAGTTTGTTTTAATGAACACTTACAAATAAACATGAGAGATTATTGCTATAATCTCCATCTCCATCAGTCCCATTAGCAGGTAAAAAAAAGAAAAAAATTACAGCTACCATAACTGAACAAAGACATACAAAAAGAAAAACAAGCAACAACACACAATGCACACAAACAGACAAAAGCTGGAGGACCAAGCCAAGCCACCAAGCATTTATTGGTTATGGTTTGCACATGATTATATTGTAAATATCCATTTGCTGATATTACACATATCCCTCAATCACTATTGCACTGTTATACTGCACATATCCCTCTGTCACTATTACTCATGTCCCCCTGTCACTGTTACACAAGATTCCTCTACATATAACCCTCTGACAGTATTGCACATAATTGTATTACACATTTCCCATTGTCACAATTGCACATATTATTGCACATTACTTTTAATCACTATTGTATATATCCCTCTCTTCATCACACATAATTACGCTATACATGCACACATACATTGCACAGTAAATGTGTACAGTTCAGACAATAAATAAAGTAATGTGTATGTAATTTTGTATGCCCTTTTGTATGGGAACTGCAGGGCAGAGAAAAACATTCCATTTTATTACACAATAATTGAGACTCAATGAGTTGAAATTCATATGC
>JAPQRQ010000028.1:8299113-8314531 GCA_037367365.1 Apogon talboti
TATATCAATGTTCTTATTTCATATATCGGCCAATATATCGGTTATCGGCCATTATATCAGATATCGGCCGATATATCAGATATCATTTTTTTTAAACCCCCAATATCGGTATCAGCATCAGCCCTGAAAATCTCGTATCGGTCCAGCTCTACTAAACACACCTTTAACAGCTAAATCATCATCAACACACTGACAGCGTTTTGTTAAGATTCCGATTATCGCCAGTGTTGTTTTCTGTGCTGAAACATTTCCTCAGAGGCATTGTCTAACATTCCAACCTTCCCCACATCATATTGGCAGGTGGTGTAGTCAGCTTCGCCAACCCTATGGATATTTTGGGAAGTGGGATAACATTTAAAACTGCCATATGATTAGTTATAAACTTCCATTTTGGCAAAAGTGCAACTTTTGTGCGTTATGGAAGGTGGTAGATTTATGGAAGGTTATAGCTTTCTTGGTTAGAAAACTTTTTAAGTGCAATTAATGTATGTATATTTCAAAGAGCTAATGATTATGCTTTTAATTTCTGTAAGATGACACTGACATTGCAAGGGAAAATCAATTACATGAAAACATTGTATATACATGTCACCAAATGGAATGTGAATATTATTTCCTCCTGTTACAGCAACATTATCCACTACTACTTTTATTTATTTTTCATTTGAGAGACAGATCTGTAAATGCCTCAATGCACAGTGAACAATTTCCCTCATTCAAAACAGTAGTGAAAGATATGCAGTGCAGTTCTACTACTTCCACTATACAATAACAGCCATAAACAGTGTTTGAGTATGCTGTCACCCAGACGACTTCACATTTCTACAATTTAATTTGGTAAAATAAATTAAAAGTTCGACTCACATGGTGTTTAGTGATGTATATTGATGAAATGTAATTTCTTCATAGTGAAATAGCCTCAAGCAACATAAATTAATGGTAACTGTAAACAGGATACAACACCAAATTAAACAGACGTTACAGTGATAAAATTATATATAGTTCTGTGCAAAAATTTTAGTCTACCTTTAGGTTTGTTGTTTTTTCAGGTTTGAAATGATCTTATGCACTCATTCTCTTTTCCTCAGATAAACAAGTAAATACAGGAAATATGTGCACAGCCATAAAAACACACAAAAAAAACTGAACAAAGTGGGATGTAAAGCTAAAATTTGGTATTTAGTGTGACCCCTGACCCCATGACAAGACTGATCACAATTAGAATCATCTGACATGTGTTGAATGAAACCTGTATAAAACATCAGAAAATTGATGCCAAAAAAGTGTTAACAACATGTTAAGTGCACACTAAAAACTACCACTTTGATTTTATATAAACTCTTGCTTTTCCTACTGTACATATACATATATCCAGATTGGATCTTAATACAAAGACTGACAAATGCATATGTGTGGTCATTAGAACTTTATTAAACCAAAAAACCTAATGTTTGTCTAGGACTTTTGCACAATACTGTATATTTCTGAATCCAAACACAGTTTGAATTCATTACAGTACACAAGTCAACAAAATATAGGCCATTTCATTGTAGAAAAGATATCTACTGTGTGTTTAAAATGTTGTTGAATAACAAGTTTAAGCTGGTCCACTTATTTAATAAACGCGTGCACAAGAGCCACAGTCGCAATGCAACCATCCCAATTTTCCTCATCACCTTGGCACAATTGATGCACACCATATGCCAGAGAGATAGCCAGGGCTCTGGATAGGGTGCCGGTGTTGAAGGGCAGATGGGAGAGGGAGAGGAAACTGGTTTTGGAGGGGAGGGCAGCAGTGCAGGAGGTGTTACAGGAGCGGGGTGGGGTGAAAGTGGGGCTGCGGGAGGCTTTTGCTGCATCTCGGTGTTGCAACTGTCAAAGACGATTTTCCTTGCCTCCCACTGTACTACTGAGATGGAGGAAGCAGCGGTATGATCCATGAACCTGCATGAAAATCAATGTGGGCAGCCAAAACATGAAATCGATGCGGCCGACTGGCTAAGGCAGAAGTGGGAGCTGGAGAGAAGGAGGAGGAGGGAGGTGTGGAGTGAAGGAGGTGGGGTGGAGGAGTTCACTGAAGTCTGCTGGAGTGGAACGCTCTCCTGAGCTGGGCCACGCAGGGGAGTTGAGGTCTGGGCAATGTGGGAGGGGAAACAGAGGGGTGAAGGCGGTTGATGTGGTAATGGAGAGGTATACAGAGAGTTCGACCAATAAGGGGGATTGAACGCTTGTACCAACGGATAGTTTCAGATTAAAGCTACTGGAAACTAATCATTTCTGCTGTTTTGATGTGGAAAAAAAATCTTCAGAGGTTTTTCTAGAATTAAGTTCTTAACAAAGTGAAAAACACTCATTGGCAATACCTCCTCCTTCAGGTTGAACTTACCCTGTATTGAACCCAAGATATAGTTTACATTTAATAAGTGCTAATTTTATAGACCGGCCTGAATACTGAGCAATTAGACTTCAGAATGAGTGTACATAGGCTTAAATGAGGTGCCAGATATTGATTCTACAACAACCATGTCACTGTCTTCACCCTCTCCATCTATGTTTTCTGGTTTGAATCAGCAACGTGCTACTAAAAGGTTTTCAGCTGAGTCCTTTGTACATTGTGTACAGGTAAAACAAGGAGTATAGAAACCAAGATGAAGAGCATCATTTATTAGTGTTTTGTTGGAAAGTTTTGTTGAACACTTTCTAGTTAACCATATTTTTTTTTAGATATCTTCTGAAACTCTCATCCTGTTTTCAAATCCTCCTGAGCCTTCCCACCTTGATGCTGATGTAAACTCAGTGATTTTGGCTTACTGTACCCCATGCAATTTGTAAAACTGTATATAATATCAACACCCTCTAATGAAAAGTGTGACGTCCAAACGTCATTCACACAATCTGTCCACACAATATTCATTTTACAAAATACGTCTATCCATACATCAACATGACAATTATTGCAACAAACAGTCAGACAAACCATAGTTGTCCAAGCTGTAGACACCGTTGATAATACTGGAGGTAGCAAACTGTTACGGCCACAGCCTATTGGTGTATGTGTGCAGGCTCTGTGTGGCTGGTCTCTGTGTTGCAGGGCTGATTGCAGATTGGGAGCACCTGCATGTGGCTGCATGAGGCATTCTTAGCCCGGCCCCACCAGCTTCATGGCGCGCCTGCCTTCCAATCTACAGGGACCTCCATCTTGCCAGCAGATGCCTTTTTGTCTTTAGTTTTACAGGGTTAATGACAGATTCACAATAAACACTGAGGCTTCTGCAAGCGCTGACGTTGACACTAACGCTAACACCATCACTGATAACACTGTCCATAACGAGAGTGTGGTTTAGATCAGCTCTATATGTAAAGTGTCATGAGATAACTTCTGTTATGATTTGGCGCTATATAAATAAAATTTGATTTGAATTTGATTTGGACGCTACAGCTAAATCTAAAGCGATTGCTAATGTGACATGCTTGGATTGTTTACACAAGTTAACACTAATGCTAATCTTCATTTCACAAATAACATAAGATTACAGACTTATAGTAACTGATAGCATCTGGATGCTGCATTATCACATGTAATGTTGTGTTCTATGATTAGGCAAACTGAAAGTACCTGTCAGCAGAAACTCTCTGACCATCTCATCGCTTTTCAGCTCCGGATACACATCTTGCCTCTTGCTGCGTCGAGAATTCTCTTTAGGACTATTTTATCTGCTACCGTCTTTTTGTGCGTCTTATTCTCTGTGTGAGCAGCTATGGGTGGAAGTGGCAGTTCGCCTTGTTCGGTCATTGAAAGTTCTTCACCGCTCCTTGATGTCTTTCAAAGACCACTTTGCTGCTCTGCCACAGAGGCGCGCAACTCGCAAGCGGTAACAGTGGTATACAACTGACGGAATGGAGAACGGATGATAGACAGGAAGCTTGGCCAATCATTTTATTCGATCTGAATAAAATGATTGGTCAGACTTTTATCAGAAACATATGGCAATTAAACATTTTTGAGTTTCAAAACCTGGTGGATTTCTTTTACATTTAATTTGCCAAAAGCTAATTAGGAGCATTTTAAGATTACAAAAGAAAAGTGTAAAAATGCCAGATCCTACAGTATGGCTTTAAGTGTTGGTTGTGTTTGTGGAAGTGTATTCTTTACATAATGTGAATTTGTCCATAACGCTGGTCTGGTCTGTCTCCCAAAGATATCCGTGCTGACCTCGATATAAGCAAGTCATACACTACTTTATACACCTGGATTTGATGTTTCAGGTGCAGCTTCATTACACAAAGACATAATAGACATGAGCAAAATGGGGTGTGATATCATTGTTTTCCAATCTCTCTGGTTTGTGTGTATTTGTGAAGACAGGGTTTTTAAAAATATTCACTTTGGAAAGCTTTTTAAAAAATCAGTTTTTGACATTTATGTGTGAATGAGAGGAACAGATATTGAGAAAAAATTCAGTTTTGCAAAATATCCTCATTTGAAAAATCCTGCCGTCTTAAATCTTGCTACCTTTTAGACATTAGATCAAATCCAAACTCATTGGCAGCCGGATTCCTGTTACTATCAGGCAAGTCTGGTTGGTTTGCATGTCAGGACTTGAGTTTAATGTCTCAAAGGGCAGTGTAATGATAATCTAAAGCAACAGAAATATTCTAAATATAATTTAAATTCAACATACCTAAAATCCAAGTCCACCACCACCTCATTGGTTTTCCTGAGTACCCCTACAAACCACACTTAAACAAAGCTATTGTACATGTGGTTCTACAAACCCAACCAATGTTTCAAGTGTAACTTTACTTCTATTCAGAGTTTTACTCCACCCAAGGAGTAGGAGTTACTGAGCTACTACAAAGTTGTCAAGAGTCTGAGAGCCCCTGCTGAATGAGGGGCTGAATGGGACATTGTGTGCGTGACAGGAGTAGTTCAGGGACATCTGCTGGACAGAGACTCACAAGACACATATGCAGAACCACATGAGAATCACAAAGGGGTAATAGTCATTCACTCAGGGTGTGCAGTAGACTAGTATAGGTGTCATTTCATGGCCAGTGTTTTCCTCTTTGAATTTTCATGCAGGGTAGGAAGCATTTGAGTTTGTGGTACCAACAGACTGGGCAATCTGGAGAGGAAGTCCAGCTTTGAGGTGGGAATAAAACTGGACAGTGTGGAGGCATTAACTGAGCAGTAGATGAAGAGGCAGGCTTAAAGCGATCATGGACATCCTCTCATCTTCTCTATGCTTAGCTTAAGAGCATGTCCAGCCACACTCGGAGGGTTTTTTACCACCATCAGCCATCAGCACCACAACACCCAGTACCTCTAACCTCCCCATAGACTCAACAGTTAAATGAGGGGTGTCAAACATACAGCCCACAGGCCAAAACTGGCGCACCTAAGGGTTCAATCTGGCCTATGGTATGAATTTGCAATATTAACAGACATTAACAGTCAAGGGTGTGAAACTTAGGGTGTATTCACACCTACCTCGTTTGGCCTGTTTAAAACGGACCAGAGTTCGTTTCCCTGGAAAGTCCAGACTTTTTCTTAGGTGTGAATACAAACATGCAATCTCTGATTCAAATCAAACAAGCGGACCGAGACTAAGGTGGTCTGGGGCCAATTCACTTCTGGTGTGAATATAACCGGCCTTGAGCTGAAATAAACCAAGGAACCATGCGTCTTTTGTGCTTGACAAGCCCCCGTAGCTGCTGGAGGCAGCCAAGCCGCATAGACAGTCAGAGCTAATAGCAGCAGCCATGAGCCGTGGACAGACGTGGAGCAATGAGGAGATTGAATGTCTCATTGACATTTGATCAGATGCCCATATTACGAAGCTGGCTCCGAATGTGCTGTTCTTAACATTTCACATTTTTGTAAATTTGTGTCTGTAAAAATAGAATACATTTTCGAAAAACGATAACTGCACATAGGACCTCCATGCTTGTTTTCATCAACACCCGCCGTCTCTGATTCACCGACTTTTCTGTCCAATGCCAGCGCAGTTCGTCACATGCGTGCTCTGTTTACAAATTTTGGTCCACTAGCAAAAAATGAGAATGAGATCCGACCCAAACAAAAAGTCCCCATTCAATCAGAATCAAATAAGCAGACCAAAGGACTTTCCAGGTGTGAATACAGCCTCATTTTAGTTCAGGAGCAACATACAGACCAATTTGATCTCAAGTGGACAAATAAATCTTTATCTTTGTTTCAATGTGAAAAAATAAATTTACCTGATAAACATGTTTACATTTACTATCCTTTCACAAAAAATGTAAACAATCATGAACAACCTGAAATTTCTTAGAAAAAATAAGTGGAATTTTAACAATATTATGCCTGTTACTAAATGTTTTATACCTTTGTAGATCCAGTGCAGTCTGTAAATTGTAATACACTGTATGGATGTGTAAATGAAAACCTGAGGAATTTTTTTTTGGTTTTTTTTCAAAACCCTTCACTACTTTTTTGCATGAAAACAAGGAGAAAATTTGGAGTTATATATAGATTATTATGCTGTTATTTTACTGATCTGGCCTGCTTGAGACCAAATTGGGCTGTGTGTGGTCCCTGAACTAAAATGAGGATGACAATCCTGAGTTAAATTGTCAAACCATAGATATTTCACATTTATAGACATGAACATATAGTATACAAAGCAGACCTATTTTATTAGTTTGTATAGTGTTGTTTCTACTATCTCTGTTGATTCCTATTTTATTAATGCTTTGGCAATGTGCATTTTGCCTGTGGGAAATGAATAAAGACATAGCTTATAAATAATCAGTGAAACTACATCTAATTTATCATTTGCAGTGGACCACCCTGACCAGACTGGGCCTGACTTTTTAATGAAAGGCAGATATCAGCTGCACATATCAAAACAAAAGAAGCAGTACATCTGCCTCCCGCTGAGCAGGGCCGGGCCAGTCCAACACTGTCATACAGAAGCTGAACAGGCCAGCAAAGCCGTGACCTCGCCATCTTGCAGCTGCACTCGGATACATTCACATGGACGCTGCTACACAAGCCAAACCAGGAAACTAAGCAACAGCGAACACATGGGGAAATATGTGTGCTGTGTTGGTTGTAATATGTGAGGAGATTATTTGATGCATCGCAGCTCTGCACCCTTAGTCCAAAATGACACACACAATGGATAGAAATTAACTGTGTTTTTTCATTTGCATTTCTATTTGTTTGTGGTAGAATTAGTTTGCCTTTCCTTTAGCAACAGTCTTCTTTTTGGTCATTAGTTTTGAATTGGTTCACTGAATCAGCCTGAATCTTCCCGGAGGCTGGGAAAGGTTCCAGATACATGTTAAAAAATGCAGCCTATTACAATGCAATAACGTTATTTATGGCTGGTGTGTTCTCATTAAGAGTATACTTAATTTATCCCAGTATAGCCAACTGTGGTTGCAAATACAGTACCTCAACATAATTCCTCTGTGATTTAACGCACCACCCGAGTAGCGCGGTAAGTGACCCAAATCGAACACTTCCAAATAACAGTAGCCTACAAGTGCAGTCACAAATGTAAAGCCAGTCAGTGGGAGCATCCAAAATACCACAGTGTTACAAAGGCAAAGGTGCTGCTCAAAACTGAGTCAAGAAGCAAAAACTCAAACATAAAGGATTCTGCTCTGGTTGGCCATATATGGTGTGTTTCCTCTTAATGAAACCTCAATCTAAATCGGGTTGGAGAGACAATATCATTTGTTGTACGACCATTACATTAGATTTGTTGACGATTACAGAAGTATGTAAAATCAGTTAACTTCTTCTTTATTATGCAATGGCTTCCCCAATGAAACCAGGCTTATGTTGGATTAATTAGCTTATGCCACTTTTCCACTGATGGTATCAGCTCCACTTACCTCAACTTGGCACAGCTTTTTTGGTATTTCCACTACACAAGGGACCACCAGATACTATACAATACTATAGCAGTCAAATTATTCTTTGTTTCTGCTTGTATTGTGTCACAATTTACACATATGATGTTTGTCAATTTGACAGATAATTTTACAAGTCAAGAAAGTCATGGTTTGTTGTAAAACTAGCAAAGAAATATCAGGTGTTGTGTTAAACGGCTCAAAGGACTGAATATCTCGTCACATGTGATGCATGTCACCACCACCAATATGGCCGCTGCCCAAGCATATCTTACTTTAGTCTTCATGAGTAAGGTTAAAAAGTGTTTAAGAAATAGGAGAAAATTACTCCTGTCCAGTCATGTTGAAACTGCTGAGACATTTTCACACTCTGAACAGATACAATGACATAATATCTGCGATGTCCAGGCATGTGGTCTTTGTATTCAAGTGTTTTCAGTCTGATAGTTTAGCAGTTTTACAAAAAACTGTGAATTTCTTTACTTGTAAAATTGTCTTTGAAATTGATAAATATTACAGTACCATTGATGGTACTGCAGTTTTTGTCTGAAATCAGGTCCCATGGGGAAAAAAAAGGAAAAAGGAAACTAAACATTTGGTTAAAACATGCACATCATAAATTGGTAGATGTATGTGTGCTATCATGTCATGACATGGAACAACCCACAAGAGTCGTTGAGTATGCCGAAGCCCTTCCCAACAAACAGCAAACAGTAAGGGAGGGTGCATCCTGAATGTGTCACCGGTTCATTGTAGACAGCTATATTATCATTTGAAAAAGTGTAACATTTTTATTCCTAAATTATAACTTGCACTTTTAAGGTTCATCCTCCTCCATTCTTGCCTTTACTCGTTGTGGCAGTTGTGCTGATGACATCACAGTAGTTTACACTGTGTTGCTGTGTCTTCTAGGTGTGCCGAGGGCACACCTAGTTAGTATAGCTGCAGTGGAAATGCAACATGTTGATGGCCAAACTGAGCAAAGCAAAGTCTGTGTCTGTTACACCATGTTTATTCTAAGTGGATTAGAAATGACAGCTAACAACAGGTAATTTTAATACCTAAAGATGCAATACCATGAAGCAAAAAGCACATTGTTCCTACAAACAATGAAATGCACAAAACGCACCTACGAAAAACACCTGCCTGTGATTGTAAAAAATATATATATTCACACCCACTATCATCAACATAACTGTGTGTAACTTATTTGTATGAAAACAGAAACTCATCATAAGACAATCATTAGCTGTACATGTGTCAATCTTAATAATGACTTACAGCTATCAAGCCCAACTCTGAAAATATTTCATGCTATACAAGACTTGTTCTGCATGACTATATAGTCTGCTAAACTTTTGAAAAACAAGCCACTGAGGTGTTTTACCAACTGCAGGTAATTTTACTCTAATATGTGCTACATAAAAGCATTAATTAAAATCTTTCTAACAAGTCATTTATCAGGTATTTCGAGCTCCTGAGGCTGTCACATGATCGGCACAACAAAACAGGCTCATTTGCAATGTGTGGAACATGATATGGAGACAAATTTTAGTACCTGAAATGCTTTAAATACTTAATCAGATAATGGCACTAAAGCGATGATAGGAGAGAGAAGCACATGGACCATAGGTGTTTGATTTATAATTAATACTCTACCCTCAGTCACCAGAGCGCCTCAGCAACTGGAAATATATGATTGTATGTGAATTATGTATTTAAGTTGTTTTGGGAATAAGAAATTGGTTTTGATGGTTAGTAAAAGCTGATAACTTTAACTAACTAAACAAGACAAGGACATGATTATGAAGACATTGTGGTGTTATGTATCCATTATGGGTCACTTTCATGTTACATCACTGATATTTTTCATTGGTTGTGTTTTGTGGATGTTAACACAAAGGAAAAAAAATCCTTTTAATATATTCTTATACCAAATGCTAATGCTTTTTCAAGGCATCATATGGCTGAATGCAATTTTTCAAATGTAGAGTGATCTAATTTCTTAATTTAGTGGTTTCAAATATGGAGACATGGCTCTTGCTACCTCTGTGATGGATAAAAGCTGATAAAAATCAATTAAATAAGTTTAAAACCGCATCATAATGAATCCAACAAGCCTGTGGTACTTAGAAGATACAAGCTTTCCTATTGACAGCAGTGACATGGCTGGTCGATGCTCTGTTTAAAGCCAGGGCCCCTTTCTACAGCTGCCTTACTGTAAGTCAGCTTGTCAATAGCTCAGGCTCTGGCAGCGAGTTGACCCATGCGGGCCAGACAGCGAGTGGGTGATTGATTCCTTATACGAGTCAGCTTGGTCGAAAGGTCTCTGGAACCGTGTGGCATTTCAGGAGGTGCCGAGCCCACGGGTCAGGGGTCTCCTGGCTGCTCCAGGGCCCCCTGGGACGGGGGCGGGGGGTGGGGGCTGCGTCACGACAGAGCTGAGCGCTCACACTCTGGGTCTTGTTAAAAGAGCTCAGGACCATGTTAATAATGGGACTAGTCAGGCTCAGACATGTGGTTACAGGGCTGTCACTGTTGCGCCCTCTGCCTCAACCCGAATGACTGACGTGACATGTTATGAGGAGCTGCTCAGCATGTCGATATAAGGAAGCAGCTTGTATCCCATCATTCACACCATGGGCACAGTGGAAAACTGCCACCAGCCACCGGCTCAATGCTGCTGAATTTAAACTGTTGTTAGGGATAAACTTGTCTCCTCTGGCTGCCTCTTTTGCAGCTGTTTCAGTTGCTGTTTTGCAATGAAATTATCCCATCCTCCAGTTCTTTGATAGTGCTTAAAATCACCACATCCATAATACTGCACACTTCACTCCAGCATTGTTTTTCCCCTGCTGTTGTTCATATCTTCCTGAGAAGCCAGCAGCTGGTTGGTATTCAGCGTGCCTCCTCTGCCCACTGTGTCTGGAGCGTGCAGCGGCCGGGGCATCCTCCAGGTCAGAGCAGGGGTAAGGGGGTTTGCCAGAAGCGTTGCCCCCAGCAGACTGAGCCCTCACTGGGCACGGCTCTCTGATCTGCTCCCCCTCCTCCTCCACATGCCTGAGACAATACCAGACTATTGATATCTTTGAAACACACAGTCTAGCCTGCTTTCTGACTTTCACTTTTATATTAGATTTTTGATGTTGTTTTGGCGTAAATTTCCAGAAATTTCAGGTATGTTATTTTTTCACCTGTTTTTTTTTTTTTTTTTTTTTCTGGAGTGTTTTGAGGTGAACAACAATGAAAGTGTAGGATAAGGGAGACAGAGGAGACCAAGCGCCTGCGGTTGTGTCCTTCAGGGTGATGGAGGACAGTGTCTAAGCTTTGATCATGGTCAGCCCACGTCCATCTGGGTGCCCTGATGCCAGGGGCACTTTGCCAGCCTACTTAGTTCTTCGGATGTCAAATCCTCCACTGGGGACATGTCAGCCAGACTTGAAACATGAACTCAATTGGGGTAAAGTACCCTTCAACTCCTTTGGCTTATGAATATCTGACCCTTCCACTAAGAATTAAATTATCCCAAGCTATCCATAAAGGACATTCCATAATGATGCCATAACAATTACGGTGCGAATCAGGCCTGGCAGCTCATCTCTCCTCCAGCCCAAATGAAGGCCTTTATTAGTAGAGGCAGGGTCCTCCTTTGCATACAACTCCATGGTGCCACTGAGTAAAGGGCAGCGTGGAGGAGCTACACTGCCCTTTACTACCACGAAATGAGAGGCCTAATGAAGGCCACAAGCAGCACAACTATATATAGCCATAATGACCACAGTGGAGTGGAGGGAAACAGGATTCTAGTCTTATTTGTGTTGTTTTCTCAGCCCAGCTGTAGCCTTTATTGCAGGGATAATTGTTCCTTAGAGAAGGCACCATTTTTCAATAGATCTATTGGTGGAGACATAATATGGCAACATGGTGATCAGGCCAGCAATAGTGTACCCAAGAGACTTCACCAGTGTACGTCTTTAGTGGTTAAGGGTTTAAGAA
Organism: Apogon talboti; assembly: GCA_037367365.1. Taxonomy (NCBI): domain Eukaryota; kingdom Metazoa; phylum Chordata; class Actinopteri; order Kurtiformes; family Apogonidae; genus Apogon; species Apogon talboti. The sequence continues at coordinate 8,311,015 of JAPQRQ010000028.1, forward strand.
TTTTGTATCTTTTATGTTTTTATATTTTATCTGTTATAGTTATATCCTCCTTCAGCTCAGTTGAGTCAGTTGAAATTGGCAGTATGTTTTGCAGAAATGTTACTGACATCCTGCCAAATAGATATTTAACCTAAATCTCAATGTAGGTACCACAGTGTGAAAATAACCTACCTCCTCCACGTTGTAAGTCACTAGCATACTGCCTTATAATACCACATTAACATATGAATTGTAATGTCTTTGCATTAAAATATCTAAGACAGATTGGCTTATTCTATATATTTAGTTGGCTTATGTTACATAATTGTTTCAAGTGCTCATTTTCATAGTCTATGATTTCACTCTGTGAAATCATAGACTATGAATCATAGATTTTAGTCTGTTACTAATCAGTGTTATCATATATCCTTTATTAAAGTGAATATTACTTGGTTCAGTATCATTAGGATGAAACACTTGTACATCACTAAATGTAATGTGAATAATTCCTTATTACTTTTATTATTGTTTTCACTGCGAAAACACTTTTGTAGCATATTTGCAGTATATTTTCTGTCCTATGTTAATCAGATAACCAGCATAAGTTTACATTTTTGATCAGTGTCTGACATCAGAATTCGGTGATACAGAGTTGGATGACAGATGTGATATGTGAGAAACAAATATGCAAACACTGAGAGACACACATGACCGCACATATACAATGCGTGTCACTTGTCACTCGCAAGCAGGCTCTTCTGTTCTTTTCTTTTTCCTCATATTTTTAAGCAGCATTGATTTTTGTACACATTAAAAGCAGATCTATCCTCCATCTGTGCTTGTATGTGGCCTTTCACTGATGATGACACTGGTATTCCTACATGGATCAGTGCATCTTTACACTTTTATTGTAGGATGACATATATACAGTGATACATCCTGCATCTCAGGGTAAATCACGTTTACTGTACAAACACAAATGCACTCTGCTGAAAAACTATGCTAGTTCACCGTCTTCTGCTGTCGCTCTCAACACTCCCAGACATGCACGCAGTAGGCATGTGCATGCACATTATCATGCGGGCGGTGTCTCTGGCCTGTTGCATTATGCATGGAGCTCAGGGGAGCCAGGCCAGTGGAGTGTGAGAGAGAGGCCCAGGAGCGAGCCACACTGTCGGACACATGTCAGTGCAGTCACACCACGTCTCCGTGGTCCTCAGACATACACACACACTCACGTACACGGCTTACATACTCACACACATCGCTCAGTAGTCTGACAAATCTGTACACGCACTCACTCACCCACAGCCTGTCAGACAAAAGTCAATGTGATCCGTTCCGTGTCTCGATTCCACAGTTTGTGAATTGGTTACGCTAATGCAATACAACACTGGCTCATGCCAACCTGACGGACTTATGATCAGTTTGTTCCAGAGAATATGCACCGCATGCAGCTGAGCATCGTGCAGTTGCTTAATGCCATTTGTGTTAATTATGTGGAACATTCGCATGCTGTCGAGCCTCATTACACTGCAGGTACTAATTGGCCTCGAAAGGTGGAAGGGAGCGGGTTAAACTCCCCCCATAAATGAATAATTCTTTTGATGTTGAGCCACATCCTGGCTGTTGTGCAAAAGTCAATAAAAGGTGCTTGAATATGTGTGTTATGTTTATGTCTGAGTGTACAGTACGTACAGATCAGCATACCCATGTGAGGACTAAAAATATTTGTGCGTGTTTGTTTGACTGTCGCACGCTGTTGTTATTCTGGTGGATGCTGTTGAGGTGTTTTAGCAGACAGACAGCATGCTGGCCCTGTGAGAGCCATATGGAAATTTTTACACTGTTTGTTTACACTGCCTTGAAGCACATGCCTGCTTTCCGGCCAGCTAATGCACACAGGTAAAGCCAGCCTTCACTAAACCACATCACCCACCTTCTGTTATTGGTTTGCCCTGCAGGCCTGCCCGCTGTGCCTCCAACCCTATAGACAATGGATGGGTCCGACTGTCAGCAGCCTAAGGTGAGAGTGTGTTGATGAATATGAAACAGAGGAGGCTACACTACTATCAACAGGCATCAATTACTGCTGTATTACTGTATGGCAAATGTTCTGATGGGAGTGGTCTCTTCCAGGATGACATCACCCACCCCCATCCATAGGACAAGATAGCTCAGAGAATGAGTCAGTGAGTATGAAATTATGTAAACCACTTGCTATGGCCATCACAGTCACCACTACCATAAATTACATACCATATTTCACCAAACATGGAGGTCATGTCATAATACATTACAGTATATGGGTAAAAATAATGGGACACATCACAACTTCAGCTCATAAGATGTCCTGTCCATGCTGGTTTGAGAAACATCAATAATAATAATAATAATAATAATAATAATAATTATTATTATTATTATTATTATTATTATTATTATTATTATTATTATTAATTTCCTTAAAGTTTAATAGGGGATTTTTCTTTCTAAGTGAGATGTGAAGTAAAATGGTAGTAGATGGTGAGTTGTAGTAGAAAATTATTATTTACAGTCAGAGCATGACAAATATTTAAATAATTTAGATGTAGAACAGTTAAAATTATCAATCATGGATAAAAAAAATTTTTTAAAAATCAATGTTGAGAGAAATTAAGTCAAGACCCATCTCTGAGGCATTTTAGAAGCAAAGATAACAATTTAAACAAAACTAACCAATGTAATGCAATGATATTTATTACAATATAAAACTATATTATGACATTTGTCATTGTTTTGTAGCCCAGACCCCTGTTAGAAAAGAAACACCTGAATTCAACATGTCCGAATACTTTTGTCCATATAGTGTATTAGACCTGTGCAGATCTGCATCTCTGTAATATATGTATAGTTTTTGCAAGGCTATTTTTTTCCTGACACACATTAGGAAAGCCAGGATTACACTAAATACAGAGTGGGGTTGGAGGAGGAGCAAGCTCAACTCCATCAGAAGAGTTAAATCTGTGAAGTTGAAAACACCAAATGAGGGAACATGTAGAAAAGTGGTGTTTCATCTATTCATTTGAGTTCACAGGCCTGTGGAATCAATGCCAAGGAAGCAGTGAAGCTTCGGATGATGTTACTAAGAAACTGCTTGGTTTCCCTATGAACGCCCGATTTCTTTGGTAAATGAATTAATGAAGTTTGGGAACATAGACTGTGTATAAGTAGTCGATAAAGCATCTATGACTAGTTTGTGAACAATAGTTTTCCAGTCTCAATATGGCCATCACATGTTGGTTTTCTATCTATAAGTGTCCATATTTGGATTCAGAGGATGGAGCTAAAGAAGAACTGTCATTTAAGCTACTAAATTGAACACATTCATTTGCATCTGATAACAGCATCATTAAAATCATAAAACATACAAACACACTAATTACAGCTACCTGAGCTGATGAGCACTAACTGACAGACCATATGGACACGTTGCCACGTGACATCACACGCACGTGATTTTTTGCTCCGCCTCCGACTGGGGGGCAAAAAGACTCTG
>JAPQRQ010000028.1:8358075-8370468 GCA_037367365.1 Apogon talboti
TTAGCATTGGGGTGTGCATACACCCCACGTGACCATTCATGTTTGAATAGGCCACGTGACCAACCAAGGGTTAACACTCATCCCCTGTAAAGCTGTAAAGAGTAATTGTAAAGAACACCTGAAGCTAAACAGATGTGGAAATTGTGCTTGTGTACGTGAGAGAGAGAGAGAGAGGGGGGGAGAGAGAGAGAGAGAGAGAGAGAGAGAGAGAGAGAGAGAGAGAGAGACAGTGTGTACATCTCTCCCTGTCTCTTTTTAGTCTCTCTTCATATTTCATACCATCGGCTTTTATTTTGTCCCTATAGGCCTGTGATCTTTCTGCTGTTGTCTTACATGGCATCTTAAAAAAAATTAATTGATATATGAATATAACATATAATTATATTATTAATGTGTAATTAATGTTAATTTAAAATGTAATATTAATAAGTATAACACATCTACTCTCACAATCCATACCACTAGGACCTTAAATATCATTTCTACCGCAGGGCAATGCGATGGAAATGCGGTGGTGGAAGTGACATTTCTGCAGTTTTTTGCGAAAAAATGCAGAGTAGCTTAACTAAATAGCTTTGAATTGATACATGGCATTTCACACATGCAAAATACACTTATTCAACAAAAATTAAAAAAAATTTAAATACCTATGAAGGTACATCATGTTTGGAAATGACATGTAATAAATGCATGCACCGATCAAGCAATATTTACCTTGATTTTTCTACAAAAGTTGTTGATGACATTGAAAATTCCCACCCTGTCCAACATGTGCTCTGATGACACTGTACATTGCCATAAAAACCCCCCATACAATCGCTCATATTTTTTTTAAAGGGACATTACAGTGCTGTGGTGGAAATTACGGTGAAACTGTGCGACAATTATATTTCGGATAAAAAATAGTATTGATAACAGTTTCACATTAAACACAATAAAGTATTTTAATTATTTTACTGATACTTAAGTCAGAAAACTCAGTAGTTTTCAAAAAAATCATATTTTTAAACATTAATTAAAAGTCTGGGTGTGCCACAAGGGGATAACTGATTTTGACACTTCTAAGGATGCTGAAAAGTACGAAAAAGTCATAATGCAAAGGTGCTAAATTTTTTTAAAGGTGGTTGTATTATTAGTTTGACAAATAACATGGAATTTGTACAAAATTATGTGTATTTTTAAAAATATGACCAAAGAATATAAAAGTGGCCGTAGTGTAAGAAGCAGGTGGGTCATCGAACTGACCAGGTAATAAACTGTTTGCGAAACAAAAACGGTGACTGGTTATTCCTAACATTAGGAATGCAGTATGCTGAGGTGCCGTTAGCACGGCATGGCAATATGAAATGTAACTGAGACATTACATCGGTCAAGTGAGTCCTCTTTCAGTCTTTACACATAGTATAGTAGCCTGTAGAACTTGGTGGACTATTCATGCGGAAGAGTGAAGAGCAAGTTGACCAATATGACCATTGCTAATGTTAGTTATTTGTCAGTAGTCTCGATCTTTTCTGATAGAACTGAATAAGTTCCTACCCTGTGACAGCCAATTATTTGTGATACTGAAACGTACTGAAAATTATTTGGCTTATTGCCATTCGTCAATTTTTGCTATACATAATTACTTTGCAAACCATCAACCAAGCAAAATGAAGCATAAACATAATTAACAGACGATAAATTTACAGTGTAGGACCCGTCGCTTGCCATGGTAGCTCTTTCTAGTAGACACTCTTGCTGGATAGTCTGGGGGGAGGGGATACCACACTCTACAGGTTTTTTAATGTGATTGCAGTACCAGTTTTGGCCACAAAGTTACATACGGCTCCTTTAGCATTATTGATTATTACTATTTTGTAACATTAAAGTAAATTCAGTGTTTCTTAAGATACAGTATTTAAGTGATAATTCTAGTAGTATGTTTTACAGTAAATATTCCATATGGTGTAGCAAGTTGAATTTAAGCTCCATTTTGGTCATTTATGTTGTTTCATCTACTACGAATTCTTCGCTCTATTTGTATCTATTTGTCCTACCTGTGGACCTGGCAATTTGTATTAATTGCAGAGGTTCAAATCAAATCAAAATCAAATTTTATTTATATAGCGCCAAATCATAAAAAAAGTTATCTCATGGCACTTTACATATAGAGATGGTTGAAACCAGGCTCTCAAGAAAATTTACAGAAACCCAACAGAATCCTCCAAGAGCAAACACTTGGTGACAGTTGGTGACAGTAACGAGGAAAAACTTCCTAAAGTTTGTCTATGATCTTATGCTGCTTTCACATGCTATCAGAAAGATAATTCTTTCTTTCCACTTGTGAATTCAAAATTATGAGTGCATTGTGTTCAAGGGCTTTTCTTGTCGGAGTGAAGTGAAAAATGGCTGACAATATTTATGGTGACCTGCTACTTGGGTAAAAGAGTTTTGGACGTATGAATTCATCTGCTCTTTTGTTCTGCAAATTGTGTATACTATAAATGTTCAAAATCACCAGCTAACAGCAGCAGAAGATTAGTAAAAGCATTATTTATCATTCACGATGAATCCCTCATTGCGCTCTGCCATGTTGAAAAGTTCAAAGGTTATTTAATCTCAGCAGTTTGTATATCAAAATTTTTTCCCAGTTCTCCAGTAGAAAACACGAGGTGAGGGGGTGTTCATGTGCAATTTTTGAGTTAATAGCTAGTATTTATCATAATTCCAATAGCACGTGAAGGCAGGATTAATCCCATGCGAGGTGGCCATGGTGGAAAATTGATAAGGAAAAATTCCAGTTTTAATAAAAAAGTGATAACGACAAAATTATTTATTTTTCGTTATGTTTTTTTAAATATTTTGCTATCATATTGCATATGCCTGGTTTGCAGATTTGGAGTATTTTTTTGTGTGACTTTAATCCTTCTCTTTACACGTTGAAAAATTGGAGACCAGCCATAATGTTCTCACTCCAAAAGTCTTAAACAGGTTCTCACAAGGACAGACGCACACACACACGCACACACCCACACACACACACACAGATCCACACACACACATAGACAAAGCCTGAGGGGAAGTGACAGAGCCACCAGGAAGTGTTGCAGAGCCTGCTGTGAGTAGAGGAGTGGAGCTCTAACTCTCTCTCCACAGATCAGCTACACAAAGGACTCTCTCTGTCAGTGGTTTACCTCTCTTCATACGACTTGTCACCATGCTCTTCCTCTTTAGCACTTCTTTCACTTAGATGAAGCCATGTTAGAGCGAGGGTGGAAACGAGGCGCTCTAATGCATTCAGAGGAGATTGGTTGTGAAGTCTGGCTCTCCCCTATGCTCTTCCTTCGAGGCTGGCCTATTGATTGCTGTATGTGTTGTTGCTTCCTGAGATCCCCGTCAAGCCTTGTTATGGCGGCGGCGTTCCTCTGCCTGGCTTTGGCAGGTAACTACAGTGGTGCAGTCTGGGATTTGAGCAGCTCCCCACCTTCATCAAACCATCGCGGCTTACTTCTTTGTTTTCTCTTTCCCCTTTGAATCCATCCTCAGTTCAAAGCTCGTCACTTTGGAGTTCTCAAACTTCACTTACCAATCAGCTCCTCTCGTCTCATGTTCATTTTCATTTTGGCCTAGAAGTTTTATTTGAAAGAAATTTATGGGTCTATATGTGGCACCTATTGTTCTGTCAATGTATATTTTTTTTATTATTATTATCATTCATTAAGTACACTATATGGACAAAAGTATTCGGTCATGTTGAAATATATATCATTGCATTGCATTGTTTAGTTTTGTTTAAGTTGTTATCTTTGCTTCCAAACTGCCACAGAGATGGTTTTGCTTAATTTCTCTCAACATTGATTTTTTGTTTTTATCCATGATTATGATTTTAAATGTTCTACCTCTAAATTTCTAAAATATATTTCATGCTCTGACTGTAAATAATAATTTTCTACCACAACTAACCATTTACTTTCTTCACATCTCACTTTGGAAGAAAAATCTCCCATTAAACTTTAAGGAAATATTGATGTTTATAAACTATATGGACAAAAATATTGGGACAGATCATGGCTACTGCTCATAAGGTGTCCTGTTCATTCTGATTTGAGATATAAACGACAGACTGCAGGGGAATCCTCTGCTCTTGCAATCGCTCCAGCATCACGAATGTGGAATTCCACCAGACGGCACAATCATTTTAGAGTTTATTGGGTTTAATGTGCAACTGGGACTGCTTTTCCTTCAGTGTGCAAATTGCCACAGATGACTGACGAAAATGTCCAACAGCACCTCTTGCTGTATCGATGGCATTGGTGATTTCAGGTAGGTTTAAACTTGCCTTTATTGCCAACTGCAGCATGTGCCCAGTGCATCCTATATCTTTTGGGGACTGCTCGCACAGCTCCAATTCCAGGTTCATCGCTGCAGTGTTATCATGCACTGTACAAAACACCTGTAGGCCCCATGCTTTAATTGTTGCAGATAAATGATCCAAAATGTTGACACCCGTGTGTCGCTCTGTCATGACAGAGGTAGTAAGCACTCTGGCTCTCAGGTCCCACTCATCTGTAACGTAATTAGCAGTTATTGTGATGTAAGGCTCCATGGTTGAGGATGTCCACAGGTCAGTTGGTAGCGACACACTCCAGCTTTGCATCTCCTCCTTGATACACTCTCGCAGGCTGTCACACTGACAGTTGATAATAGTCCAGAGTGTTGTGTGGCTTGGGACTGTGTAGTCTGGTTCAGAAAAACTGATCATTTCTTTAAAGCCTTCGGCATGTACTGCAGCTAATGGTCTTATATCTTTAACGATGAAGTTAAGCAAATCCATGATTTGCTGTTTTTTTTCCTGTCTGTCAGAGGTTTTTTTATGTAACTGTTCACCGTCCTCTGCACTGGATGACTCCCTGCACTGTTGCTAACATCACCCAGGTTAGCTAGCAGATGCCGTTTCAGATGGCGAAGAAGAAGAAAAGTATTGTTCACCATGAAGTACATTAAAACATCACAATTAAGGTAACATACAAAGCAGCGTAAAAGAATCAGGGGAGGGTTTTTCCTTTAAAGCTTGTCGCTGATGCTTGTACTTTTGTTGTACTTTAAAGCTGACATGCATATTGTGCATGCCGCTGTGCTGTTTTTTTCATCTGGCGTAAAGTATCTCCACACGTGATGTGTGTCTGTCACTCTCTGTTGTTTTCTCAGACCCATCACCCACTGTTCTGCAGCCATGTCTTCTATTGCTATGATCTGACCGGTCTAGTGTTTACGCGCCAAATAATGTTATCTCCCTTTTTATTAAGTGACTAAGACTATTGGTTAAATCAAGGATAAGATATCTGCTTAAGCCAAAAGTCTGCACTCAGTACACAACTACATAGAGAGAGGGAGGGAGAGAAAGAAAAACACACAACTTGTTGACTACTCCAAAGTTACGTCAACTTGTGCCACAGATGTCGACACCTTGAAAAACTCGCTTTAATGCCCTAATGCCCACACAACTATAGCAAGAAGTTAAGAACGAGCAATTAAGTGTTCCTTTTACTTTTGTAAAACAGAGTGATTTCATAATCTAATCATCTGTATAAATATAACAAATGTTTAGTGAATGGTCAGTATAATTATGGTGTTTAGAAACGACCTGGATGTCCAATCTACAGCATGTGTAGCATACAGGCCAGTAGAGGGCAATGATATGCTAGTGTGCCTTCAAGGCTTTGTAATGCAACAACCTTATTCTACATGAAATTTGTAATATGTCCCCATTCATTCTGCTAAATGTTTGGATACTAAATAATAGTTGAGGGAATATTATCACAAATAAGGTTGCTTTTCATATAGAAACATGATAGTGACCATGGAACAGACAGGAAAAATGAGACTTATTTGCATTTAAAGCAACCAATGCTTTGTAAATATGACAAAGCCACTTGCAGAAGGTATTTGTCTCAGAAATTATCTCAGATATTCTTATTAAGTGCTAAAACATGGCTGGAAGTAACAACATGTAATATGGACAGTTACAAAAACCAAATTATACCATGGTCTTATCCATGAACAGTAACAGAATGCAAACATCACCACTAGTGGCATCCGCTGACAGCATTACACAGCCCTGTTTATTCACTTCAAACCTATTTATGGAATGAACACATTCTTGCATTGTTTTTTAGAGTTTGTTTCAAAATTTCTTGGTATGTTATTGCTGCTAAATCAATCCATTTGGAGCAGGGTTTAAAACCAGGGATGGTGCAATAAGCTGAAAGTGACACTACACATTCAGGGGTCATATGAGGGGTACATTACTTGGTAACCACGCTGAACCTGTAAAACCACAATCAGCTGTCTGTTTTTATTTAGCAGCACAAGCCTTTAAACATGATGTTCCAGTATGCAAGCAGATCTACGTAACTGCAAAAAATATAATATAACCATCTATTTATTGTATAATCACACAAAATGTTACCTTACAGCCGTTTTACCGCGAGTGAGTGTTTCTTCAGTATCGGAGAATGGACTTTCTTTTCTTCTCCTTTTTTCCTTATTATGGCAGGCAACATCTAACAATATCATCACCTACTTCATTGGAATTCGGAGCAGAGTTATTATCCCTTTCACTAAAAATTCCAAAATAGACAAAGCCAATGCAACTCTAAAAAGACTTACCTTGTTTTGTGGAAGCCACCATAGGAAAAGTGAGGGAGATATTTATTTGTTTGCTTCATGTCACTAAATTTCACCTTAAACTTTTAAAGAAAATAATGATTTGACAATTGTTGTGATAAATATTAATGTAAAAATGACTGATATGACATCCGTAGCCTAGTAGCTAAAGCATGTGAGTCATTTTCATCATATCTTTAGAAGACTGTGGTGTAATGAAACTTTCTGTGGCAGTTCTCTCATAACACAACCCCATTTTTTAGATCACAGTGATGACGTTAGTGCTTTGTCTTCTTTGTCCACACATTGGAGTTTTGGAGTGTTACATGCTCATCATTAGAGCTCAGCCTGAATGTGCTCTATTCCCACAGTGCTGTGGACGGCTTCAGTACTTGCCAGTGAGCTTGTAAAGAGTTAAACCCAGTAAATATTTTATGCCGGGCCATTTTTGTGTTTGATTACCCAGCTTGCTCCTGTGTATTTGCAGCCCTCCCATCCTGGCCTGGAAGAACAAGGACACTGCTCAGCCGATGCACTCATCCATACAACGCTCTGGCTCACTCTGTCGCTCTCTGCTCTGCCCATTAACTTCAATTAATGTGATGGTTCATCAGTGGTGGAGGACTCTGTCATGGGGCTGTACCCCACTACTTATCTGATTACTCTTAATGGGAGAAAATACGATAAACAAATTCAATTATCCCTGACCTATTTCCAATGGTGGGATATGGGATTATTATTCATGTCATCTCTGAAGTATGAATATGAAGAGATCTAATTACCTTGGTGTCACGTTATGTATGGACAGGGTATGTAAATATATTCCATATTCATGGTGATGAACTACTCTGCTTTGTAAAGGCCAGAGAGGGAGTGAGTGATACTGAAGATGAACACCCCCTGTTGTGTCCTCAGTGGCCATCAATTCTTCACCGAGAGCGGCCTTCATGCGCCTGTATTGATGACGGGAGCCGGTGCTGTGGATTCCTCCAGCAACCACACAAATGATGAAGACAGATGGATATAGATTTAATTAAATCCGGTCTTGACTATATGAAGATTGAAGGAGGTAACAGAAGATGAATGCACACTATGGCTGCTAATCCACCTCCAAAGAATCTCAAGAATTTTAGAGAGGTAGCAGAACACATGAAGAAGGAACAACATCAGATGCCGGTTATCGCTCCTCAAAGAAATTATGATCACTAATATGTATATTATACAATGATAATATGAAAGGGGCATGAAAAAGGGCTGGTATTATGAGTAAAGATGCAATTGTTTTTTAACAGTAGATTATCATATAAAAGAAGTCAGAAATAAACTCAACAAGCAACTTTTAAGTTTGTTTTAATTTTCTTTCAGTTTTGTGAAGCAGGATAAACTTTTATTAAGGCCCTGGACACTCAGCACCAAGAGGCAGATAGACAAAGTTTACGACTAACTAGTGACCAAGATAGAGTGCTTACCAGTTAAAGAGTAGATGGAAATTATAAAACACAATAAAATGTTTGAGTAACAGTTGGGGTTTGACTTAGAAGTGAACCTTTAAACATCTAAATGAATGTTTAATGTGTATCTGTGCTTGCTGATAATAGTTTGATGATGCATAAGCCATAGAAACTTTGTAATAATATTAATATGCCTAATATTGTTCACTGATTGCTCTGAATTCACCAAAAATCAATTAATTCCTCTTTCAGGGGCATCACAGGTGTTAATATTCTTGTAAAAAAGCGGAAATACAAAGTAAATATCCTAGAATAAACAGTAGATGATATTACCAACATTTAATATGAAGACAATGGCAGTGTTCTGAGGGTCTGTGCAGTATTTAATAAGTCATTCAGATGGGATGTGGTTTTACTCATGAAGGCATGAAGTCTGTGGAATAGCATGGGCTCCCTCTGTTGGTCGCTGGCCAGTCTCTGCTCCCCTGGTGATAGAGAAGATGTGGGGCCAGTGTGACTATCACTGGAGATAAATGGGGGTCCAGAAGTGTTAGGGCCACTCTGTTCCCAAAAAGAAAAAAAAGTACTTCAGAGATGAAGAAATTCACTTGATTTAAGCTCCACTGAGAACCTGTGACTGCTATTCTAAGGCCATGTGCTTCCTTATATTGAGCTGCTGACTGCTGGTGTTTAAACCCTTGTGTGAGCCTTTCTTTCCTGTTTCCCTTTTCTCTTCCACACTCTTCCCTTGCTTGCTTTCTGTTTTTGTGTGTATGTGTGTAAAAGTGTGTACATTTCTTTCTCTGTTTCTGAATACGCTGGTGCTTGTGTCTCGAAGAGTTCACCGACTCTAAAGGATCGATGAAGGGAGGAGATTCAGAGCCAATTATTTTCAGCTTAATGGTCCCTAGGGTGCAGGGGTGAGCAACAACCAAACGCCTTCAAGAGACATCAATTCTGGACAAGCCAGCTCCTCGATCTCTGCACTGCCACAGTGTGGGCATCAACTCCCAGCTCTCTGGAGGAGAATCAAGCGCACACTCGGACACACATGCAGTCAGACACACACACAGCAGCATCAGCAGGAGCAGCTGGAAAGTGTAGATGTGGAGCGTCACAAAAGCACAGTGACAGAGGATGCTTCATATAACCATCAACACTTTACTAGGAAAGCTGCTTGATGACAAACAGATGCAGCAAAAGTTGAAAAGGAGGCCAGTTGAAGGAAGATTCTCGTGTTTCCTGTTTGATGTAGAACATTTATAGACTGCAGATGCTCATGTTCATTTTACCACCATTGTTAAATTTATAATTCATTATGTCTATCATGATCTTTTCTCCCACTGACATTTCCTCAGTGGTGTTCAATGTTTTGACACCTGTGGCTTAACAAAACTGCAACTCAACATGAATGACTTTCATCCTTTTAAAATCAACAAAAAGATGTTGCTTCTTTTCTTTTTGTGAAAAGTAGTAAAGATAATTTATTTGGATTTGCACAGTTAGTCAAGAAAAAAAGGCAATTTAAAAATATCAGCTTAGGCACTAGAACAGGGGTGTCAAACATACAGCCCGTGGGCCAAAACCGGCCCAACAAAGGGTCAAATCCGGCTCGTAGGATGAATTTATGAAATAATAAAATTACACTGGAGATATTAACAGATCAACACATTCAGACCAATATAGTCTCAAGTGGGTCGGACCAGTAAAATAATAACATATTGACCTATAAATAACCACAACTCCCAATTTTTGTTTTTGTTTTAGTGTAAAAATGTAAATTGACACAAAAAAATTTTCATTTACAATCTTATCCTACTATCATTTCACAAAAAATGTGAATAGCAAATATGAACAAAATGAAATATCTTAAGAGAAGTAGGTGTAACAATATTCTGCCTGTTATTAAATGTTTTGTGCTTTTGTAGATCCTCTCTGATCTGAAAGTTGTAATGCACTTGTGTAAATGATAAACTGAGGCAATATTGTTAAAACTGCCCTCATTTTTCTCAACAAATTTTAGGTTGTTAATGGTTATTCACATCTTTTAATGGATAGTTTTTAGATGCAAACATTTTCATAATGTAATTTTATTTTTTTACTATTATTTTATTGGTCTGGCCCACTTGAGATCATATTAGACTGTATGAGGAACCTGAATTAAAATGACTTTGACAACCCTGCTCTAGAAGATTAACACTGGCATTTTAAGTATTTTTTGTGTATTTTATGGAGCAAATTGTTAAAATCAAGAACATATTTGACAGATTATGTTTAGGTAACTTTCACACTGAGTTTACCATAAAGGGCCTTCTGCGTATGTTTAACAAATGATTCTGCAAGTTTATTGATGGTGAAGGCTTGAATTAAAACTAATGGTAGCCTGAATTCTTTTATGTAGAAGTAGACACTAATATATGAATGATTGGAAGTATGCTCAACTATTTACTGTACTTCACGACTAGTATAAATGTGAATTTATAACTAGCAAGCCATTAATTTTGGTCAGTTGCAGGTTCAAATGTAATCAAATTTGAAAAACATTTCAAATTTCTGCTTCCATCTGAACCACATATGGATGAGGTTTCTAATTTGCCACTACTTTACTACTTTACTTTACTACTTCTAACTGTTTTTGTTAAGTTTAAACAGATAAAACTAAAGAAAGATACTGCAGTGTTATGCATTTCTGTATCTTGTAGATGAGCTATGTATGTTTGCACATTTGCAGAGACTGCTTGTCAAAAAGACCTGCAAAGTAAATGCAACTTTTATCCAATAAGAAAGATAGTAAATATTCCCAGGTGTAGTTCCTGAATCAACATGAACACACTAGTAAATTTTTTGGTAAAGAACATTCAAAAAATGGGCTTGACAACAAAAGATCCTGTGATGGCTGTCAACAGTCCTGGAAACGTGAGAATGATTAGCTCAAGCAGCCAAGGCAAGCAGAGAAGAAAAGAAATGTTCACCATAAAGTACATTAAAACATCACAATAAAGGTACCATACAAAGCAACATAAGAGAATCAGAGGAGGGTTTTTCCTTTAGAGCTCGTCGCTGAGTTTCCCTGCATACATCCCATTCATCTACGCTGTACCTCCATTGTTTGAATGGAATAAAACACAGTTGTCTCTTCTGATAATTATCTTAAAAGATTGGGGAGGTGAAGAACCTGCTGGGCTCGGAACCGTCTCAGTTCCCAGGTTGCCGAGCAGCGGGATGCCAGGTTGTTTAAAGCAGTCCCACTGGGCGTCTCAGAGGCGGTGTTCAATGAGGCGCCGCCGGCGACACTTTCCCCCAACAGCTTAGTGCTCATCAACTATTTAGATATGCACTTAACGCTCCTGGGGAAGCAAACGTCTAGCTCTGGCAGGCAGAGGCAGAGGAAACACTCGTCAACATAACAGTGAGAAGATAAGAAAATGAAAGGAAAATGCTTTGCAGGACTGTACTTGGTGAAAACTGAGCCTGTTTGCAGCCTATGTGGCCGTGGCCAGGTTAGCCTTTTTTGCTGAGCAGTGGAAGGGATAAAGGGGAGTGTTTGTGGTCCCATGGGTGATGTCCCCCAGCCCCTCCACTTCCACTGCTGTTCTGCCTCTAAGTCATTCCCCAGGCACAGCGCTATGAGGTTTCTTTCCCTTCTATAAGACAGTGTCCCTCGCCTGTACACACACATCCCTCTATGTCTATCTGCTCATATCCCTCTTTCTATTTTCTCTCTCACCCAGGCTCTCAGACTGCCCCCCTCCTCCAAAACCCTCACCAACCCCCTCCCACCAGCATACACCTCCACCACCAACACACCTCCTCCTCCTCCTCCTCCTCAGTCCTTCCATCTCCATCGCATCCCCAGACTCCCACAAGCAACTCCATGAGGGGTCGCATGATGAATGAGCAGACAGTCAGCAGGACCTCTGTATGAGTGTGTGTTGTAGGGGGAGAATGCATGTGCATGCATCTATCTGTGTGTGTGTGTGTGTGTGTGTGTGTGTGTGTATGCTGGTCAGAGAGTGATGACCACAACTGCCAGAGTGATCACAGTGGGATTCATTATGGCGACAGACAGGGCCGCCTCTAAAACACTGACCACTTGTGTGTGTGCATGCATGTGTGTGTGTGTGTGCACATGTCTTGACAGGCCCTCCACTAAAATGGCGTCTGAGGATTACACACTGACTGGGATGGAATAAACAGCGCTCTGTGTGTGTGTGTGTGTGTGTGTGTGTGTGTGTGTGTGTGTGTGTGTGTTAACCCTTACTACGGTACGTATTCTGGTGTGTGTATGTGTGTGTGT